>BQNB010000474.1:0-17954 GCA_026074375.1 Tanacetum coccineum | reverse complement strand
GCCTAACACATAAGCCCATATAAAAAAAACCACTATTAAACATAAGCCCGAAAAAATAAACCCGCATAAAATAAAAAAAATAGGAAAAAACAATTAAACCCGCAACTATGCGCGAAAAATTAACGCCCCGCAGCAACACGCGGGTAAACATGCTTGTTTTAATGAATGACAGTTATTTCAGCTGTTCAGTAAGTCTGTTTGTTCATGTCAAACTATATCGTCCTATAAGGTGCACATCCAAACTTGTCTTAGCAGTGTATGATCAAGTTACTATTTTAAAGACTATATACAGCCGGAGTGGAGCCTTTAAGTGCATTAGAACCTTAACTTTTTTTTTTACATCATGACTGGTAATTGGTTTAAGTTTGAAAGGGTCATAATCAATACTTTACACCAACCTATGGGTATAAACTACATAATTTTAACATCATCAAAATACTTCAAATAACAAAAACCTAAATGTTATACCGAAGGCTACTATTTGGTGTATGAACTAGTCTTATTGGTGCGTAAATCACCTCTGTGGGTATATGAAAATACTGTAGAGACGTGAATCTTGTCAAGTTTTCTAACTCTCAAAGTGACCTGTCAAAAGACAAGACATCTCTTGTCTACATAGTCAAACATGAAAATCAGAAAAGCTAATAAATCAGGTAAGTCATAGCCTAGAGACCACAGATTATCACCGTCAATGACTATCACCTTCAAAACTTAGAGCACAGATCATTATCCTTTTTGTAATGTGAAAAATGTCCTAACAGGTGAGTTGGCTTAAGAAGCCCATCCATTAAAAAACATTACGGGACTCAACATGCCACTCTCTAACAGCTATCTGGTTTGCACCTAACGACAGACAAGTAAAACCAGTTCACGTACATTTAATAATGTTGATCATATGCACCATATAATTATCCTAAAATAGTCTACAACCACAAACCGCAAACAATTTGAGAATTCTAGAAAAGCTACCAAGTCACATTTCAAAATAAGAGAAACAATCGACTAAATACATTGTTAAACAAAAAGTAGTTGACCAATCATCAAAATCTAAAACCCATTAGCATCAGCTGATAACAGCACACTTCAAGTTTGTATAGTAAAAAAAACTGTAACAATAACCTCAGTTTCATTTCACGGTTGCCTATGATTGCGGGGTGTTAATTAGTCTAACGAGCTCATCAACAAAATCGCTTGTAGGAACCTCTTTCTCAACTTGAGCATCCTTGTTTTTTAACTTAACAACTCCTTTTGTGATTTCTTGCTCACCTACCATCACAATCCACGAAATCCCAAATTCTTTAGCACGATCGAAGTGCTTACTCAACCGTTTGTTGACCAAAAACTCTGCTTTCAGTTTCGCATCCCAGCACATACTCACAAGTTTAGCTGCTAAAGATAAGTCGTCACCCAATATGCTGACCAACACTTGTGTCTCACTGGCTCGAAGAAGCTATCAGAAGATTTAAAAATAAGAAGTGTTTGTTATGAACATTACTAATGACTTAAACGAAAATGAGACAATATAAAATGATGCGTTTGGTTTTTACCTGTTTATCGTCTTTTTGGTTTTGTTCCATAATAGTGAATACACGCTCAATTCCTAAGCTGACACCAATAGCAGCAACACGTTTTGTACCAAACATGCCAATAAGATTGTCATAACGTCCACCAGCAGCAATAGATCCAACCTGAGTACATACATATAACAATTAAACACAATACCAGATAAATGCAAAAAATCATACAATTATAAAATCAAGAGACCTGTGTCGCCCCCTTGAAAACGGCTTCGTATATGACACCAGTGTAATAGTCAAGTCCTCTGGCCAAACTTAAATCCAGAACCACTTTGTGGACACATCTTGCGTTATCCAAAGCTTGAAATAACTTGTCCAAATCGTTTAATGCTTGCTTTGATGAATCATTTGTAAGAAACTGACTTCCTTCTTTTTTTAGTTCCGACAATAATTCCAATGGGTGACCTCTTAAATTCACAAATGAACCAATCTTCTCAACAGTTTCAATTTCTAGACCCTTTTCATCAATCTAATAACAAAATCGAAGGATAATTAAACGATAAGTTGATCACAGAGACACAGATAACTTCTTTTATACAATATTGACATGAAACAGGATACTGTACCAGTTCTTTTTTAATTTGCTCAAATGTCTGTTTGTCTAGTTTGTCAATACTTGAACAAACGGTACGAAATTTGTGTGATGGCACACCACATATATCCAACATACCATCCAGTAATTTCCGATGGTTCAACTTTATCTGCAAAAACAATATAAATCAGTAAAGACGTCAAAAATGATGATATGGAAACATCGACCCTGTTCCACAAATATCAGCAGAAATTTGACCTCATATTCACCGATGTTTAGCTCATCCAGTAGTTCGGTCAAAATTCTAACCACCTCAAAATCTGCTCCAATCGTTTCATCACCGGCAATATCAAAATCACACTGATAAAACTCACGGTATCTTCCTTTAGACGGGTTGTCCCTTCTATAGACCTTTGCCATTTGGTAACGTCTAAATGATGTGATACCATTCATAGCAACAAATCTAGCAAATGGAACTGTAAGATCATATCGCAGGGAACAAAGCTCTCCACCCTGATCAGCTAAATCGTATATCAACTTTGAGTCTTCCCCGTATTTTCCTGTAAGAGTTTCTCTCAATTCAAATACAGGAGTATCAAGTGCCATAGCACCGTGCCTCTTAAAGACATTAGCAATGATTGAGAATGCTTTCTCTCTTACAGCCATTTGTTCTTTCGCAAAATCACGAGTCCCCTATAGTGTAACGAAAAGATATATTATATACAATAATCTTACTATAAGACTTAACAAAACAATATAAGCATGTAATGTGAAGTGTTATTACTTTGGGGATCTTGGGAAGCCTTCTGCTTTCATTGCTGTCAACAACTTCTTTGACTTTCAGTAGTAATTGGTCAAAGCTAGCGTCCTTTAAGTCCAAGAAGGAAAGGAAACCATTTGATACTTTCTCGGGGAGGGCTAATGAATCGACATTGCTTATCACAGACTGTAATCTATCTTTTATAAACTGCATCAAAACAGTCGTGCCTTTTCCCAAAGCCTTCTTTTTCTTGTCTTTCTTTTTGTCAGGTTTTGCACCAGCTCCATCAGCAACAACCTCTCCGACTTTAATCAACTCAGTTCCTTCAAGTGAGATGAAAGAAATAGTTGCTTCCCACGATAGGATCTTTCTCACAGCCTCTGATAAACTATAGACTTCGTGCAAGGATTTGATGTAGCTTTTTTCCTTTTTGTATGCGTCAAATGACGTGACGGAGTCTTCTAAGTTGTCAAGATTTGGGCAACCCGCGTTAAAACTTTCAACCAAATTAGGGAATAAGTTGTCTTGTACCAAATTATCTAGACAAAGTTTTGCTCGCTGCCAACTACCCTCGCCAAGACTCTGAAGGGCAAAAGTCAGAGACGAAAAGAGTCCAGTCAAGTCCTTGCTGGCACCTCCATGCACTAACGGGATAGAATTCAATTCTACCCGTGTTGCCGAGTGAATTGATTTGCATAAAAACCTCAACCGACCATGGGTTCTAGGAATGTCGAAAACTAGATCACACTGTGTATTACCACGCATTTTCGAGCCATTAAGCAAAACCTTGAAATCACTAGCAACTGAAGCTCTATCTTTGTCGGAAAAGCCATCACCAGAATCCGTGAAGAAGTTAAAAGCAATGGTAGTGTCAGTTTTTAAGGCCTCACATGACAAAGCTGCGACAACATCAGCAACTGTGGACAATGAAGATGCAGTATAGTCCAAAAGGGCACATATGGCACTAATAGTAATGTCAAACCAGCAATTTTTTAAAGATCAATGTCATCTTGCCGATCAAACTCAAGGTCAAGTGACCAACGGGCATTTGGTCCAATGATATGGAGGTTTTACCCTCCTAGGCAAGGTCTCATGTTCGAGCCTTGTCTAGGGCGATAGGGGTTTCCTCCCGCGTGTGTAAAGGGAAGGGTGCCATTGCCTTCTGGGCTGGACCCAACCTGGTTGTGTGGGCTCGCTACGCCTTCTGGGCTAGGGGCCATGTAGCCACAAATTGCCGTTCCAAAAAAAAACTCAAGGTCAAGTGTGAACGTTTGAGCATCATTGTTCAATATATCCGACAGCTGAGAAGCAGCAGAGGGAGAAGCTGATCCACCAATTAACAGCTTGTTGAGAAGCAGAAGTGCAGATGCTCTCGCTTCCTCAGGGGTTAGATAATCAGGCACCGTTAACTGAAGCTTAAACAGAGCTGACGGTGATTTCAGTTTATGACCAGAAGGAGACGAAGATAGCCTAGCGAGAGCAGATGGATCAATTTTCAGAATCTGAGGAGGATTAGCAGTGGCAAACTCGAAAACAGAAGCTGGAGAAAGAGACGAGCCTTTTCCGCCTAATGTCAGCACCCGTCTCTCACCTGCCATTTCTGCACCAAACAAATCCGACGTTTCAGTGACTATACCAAGAGTTATTTTAATATCAATGTTGCATTTTACTGCAGTTATTCTACCTACAACTGCAATACAATATTCGTAGATTTATCTAGCAAATCCAAAGACTAAAGAAAAATAAAAATAGGGTCTTAGAAGGCCTCAATTACTAAAACATCTTGGTAGTAATTAAGGGTGAGAACCTATGGACTAAACTAGAAGAATAAGCAAAGCAAATAGTAGTCGATATCAATGAGCTACTACTTAACTAATATAAATTGGTGTATGTTATCAGTTATGACATTAGTACTATTGATTGATACTGATTTGAATTAAAGGAATAAGTATTGAGTACGAAACCCTACCAAAAAAAATAAGATTACCAGACGGAGGTGATCTTCTGGACACGGCGGCACAGGTGGTTCGTGATTTTTTAAGTTAGGTTTTCTATGGTTTCTATATTTCTTTCTTAGAGGAGGTTTGTCTAGCTCATTACACCGGGCCAATTCGGGTGGGTTTTGGGTTGGCGTGTTCCGGTCCAGGTTGGCCCAAATTGTTAGACATGTTTTAACTTGTTTACACATAAGTTCAACATGTCCTATTTAACATTACGTATATGTAGGGGTGTTCAAAAAAACCGAGAAATCGACGAACCGAGCCGAACCGCTTAATCCGAAACCGAAAAAACTCGAAACTGAAAAAACCAAAACCGAAAAGAACCGAAACCGAAAAAACCCGTTTATCACGGTTCGGTTTCGGTTTTTACTTTTAGATATCCGTGGTTAACCGAACCGAACCGTGCATATTATACATGATTGTTTTCTAACTAATATTCATACAATTGTACAAGTATTAACTATATTATCGCACTAATGTTATTCCATAACCACTTTTTAGCTCCTAATGTAAATATTTGTGTGAAAATTCATGAATGGGATCGTAATTTATAAAGGACGAATAAGTATTATTTTGTTAATATGTTATGTACGAATATTTAAATGCAATTATTGTAACGAAATAAATTTATATGAGTTTTATCTACTCAATGTCATTTGATTTTACTAGAATGACATTTAATGCTTTAGACCATGTTATTTTTTATACGGTTAAACTCGATTAAACGTAAAAAAAATGGTTAACCGTGAACCGAACCGCGGGTAACCGCTCACTTCGGGTACCCGCATGTCCGGTTACCCGCCTAGTACGGTTCAATTTCGGATAGTAAAATTAGTTACCCGCCCCGCAACGGATAGTTGAAATCTTCCAACTAACCGAACCGAACCGCCCCGCGAACACCCCTACGTATATGGGTGGGTTGACATATTATATAGGTTACAAGCAAAAGAACCCGCGCGTTGCGGCGGGACTAATTTTTTCCCGAATAATTTTTTTTACGTTTCAGGGGGTTTTTTTTTGGCGATGCGTTATGGCGGGGCTAATTTTTAATATTTTCTTTTTTTGTATGATTCGGGGAAAAAAAATTGCGTTGGGACGGGCTAATTTTTTCCTGAATATTTTCTTTTTTTGAGACGGCTTTATAAAAAAAATTACGGGAATTTTTGTGTAAGAAAATCGTAAATAGTAAAAAGGTGAGGGTCCGTTTTGTATTTTTTTTTTTTTTTTACTTTGGGCCAGATTTTAGGCTATTTTTGAGGGTTTTTTTTGGCTAATTTTTTCCCGGATATTTCCTTCTTTTGTACGATTCGGGAAAAAAAAAATTGCGTTGGGACGGGTTAATTTTTTCCCGAATATTTTCTTTTTTTGGGACGGTTCGATATCTTTTTTTTTTGCCAGATTTTGGGCCACATTTTATGCGAATTTTAGGCTAGTTTGTCGACAAATGTGTATATTAGTAATAAATTTTTTTATATGGCTTATGTGTTGGGCCTCATGTTTAAAGTGTTGTTTTTTTTTGCTATATGGGTTTTTTTTAATATAATGGGTTGTACGTTTGTGACCATATCGATTATTTTAAAGTTATTAGGTATCGAAGATGTTTCCGCGGGTATTTTTTTTATCTGAATAAATCGGAACTTTTGTAATATTTTTTTTCCTCCTACTTTGTGCATACAAATTTTAAAAAAAAAAAAAACCCAAAATCGGGCTGACCCAAAATGGGAGCCCGATACTGTAGCATTGTGGCCCACTGTCAAAACGACAGTGGATTTGTCCACAAATGTGTTATATATTAATATGGGTTGAATATGTTATACGGATTTTGGGTTGACATATTTAACCTGTTTATTTAAACAAGTTGGCATATTACATGGGTTAAACGGGTTTGTGGATCCACTCATTTAACTTGTATAATAAAATATTAAACGGGTTGACGGGTCGACCCGTTTAACCTATAGTCAACCCGCACTTAACCTGATTAATAAACGAGTTAGATGGATCGACCCGAACAAGACCCGAAACCTATTTAGACTCGGCCCGAACTTGTTAGTTTTCGTGTTGGTCTCACGTCGGATTTCGTTTCCGGTCGAAAATTACCACCCTGCTTATTAGTGACAGATTGTGCTTAACTTTATAATTTAACCTTTGTTTGCTGCACACAACTTATGGCAAAAATATTTTATAGTTTTCGCAAATCGAATGCTATTTTATATATCATATCATATACTCGTATATATATATATAAATATTCTTTTTTAAAAAACAAGTTTCGTTGGTCAAGTGTGTTTGCGAAGAAACTTTTGTGCTTTAAATATAGGTTGGTTCGTTTACTATACAAGATTTTTAAAAATGAATATGAGTTTGTAATTATAACTATCTTACGGCAAATTTTTTATTATTCTTATGAACAGTAATAAAATATTAAACTAATCTTATGAAGAGTAGTTTATTATTAAACAAATGTTAGTTTGTGTGACAGAAAGACACGTGTTCTTCTCTTAGTGTATTCAACACATCTTCGTCACCTAAAAAAACCAACCATTGCATCCATCACCCCTTCATTAGATGATACAAATAACCGTCCATTTTTTTCAGGCAGCCACCAAACGAAAAAAAACACACACGCCCTCCCAATCTCTTCTTCCCTCACCGTTCCAACTTTCAAAATTCAAGAATCATCTACAAAAGACGAGCATCTAATCCATAAGAATCTAATCAAAGTACGTGTAGATTTGATGGACAGGTAACCACACACACCCACAAAACCTAGATGCATCAAATCTACTCTAACAAAACTACACATACTTATACGGCGGCGGAAGCGAAAGTGGTGTTGGTCTCTAAACCTGTTTGAAAAATTGTCAGTTAGGCTTTCTTTTACCTAATTTATGTGTATTAAATTCAGATTTATATAAAATAAATTAGGGATTTTGGTTCCTATGTTTTGATGAACCGGAATGGAATTTAGGTTTGGTTATGTTTTGGTTAGCTAATATATATTTTATGCCCTGTTGAGATTTAATTATTGAAAATGATATAAGATAAAAAAATGTTCTTTTTTGTTGGTGTTTTTTTGGGGTTTAATTTTATGATGTTTTGTGAGTTTTGCAGGCTCAGTTGACGAAAGGGGAGTTACGACGATGCGCTAAGGTTGTTCCGATTGCGGTTGACCAGGTTGGAAAAGATCGTTTAACGCTTCTCTTCTCCACTTCAGGTATCAAATAAAATGCTATTGTCCGTTGTCGTTCTGTCAAAAGTGTTTGCACATATGGATGTCTTTATGATTAATTCAACCTGTTACATTTTGTGGTTTAAACCCTACCATATTAAATTGGATATTTCTTAATTCTTGATTATGCTTATTAATGTTTTAGGTTCAACGGTTGGAACCTAGGTTAGATTTTTCCTCTTTTTCAATGAGGTGTTTGGATTGGCTTATCTTTTTGCAAGCTGAACAACAAAAGGAACTACAATAGTTTCAGGTACTACATAGAATTCTTGCCTTTATTTGATTTATGTTTTCAGTCGGATTTTCTGATATTGTTGTAAATAAGTAGATATAAGTGGGGATAAATGGTTAGGATGCAGTTTAAATTAGTATAAGGGTGTTGCTGTTAGAGGACCGTTTTGAGATGAATTTTGGCTGTGGGATTAGCTGATTATGGTTTTGGTTTGGAGATTTTGTAAAGAACTTGATATAAATGGGGGGTGTGTAGGAATTGGTGTACTTTGTCCAAGAACAAGAAACTCATTATTAGTTAGATTAAAATATGATCCTTCAATAAATTAGTTGACGGCTAAAAAATACACTTTAGGCGATGTCTGGCCTATTTCCATAGAGTCCAGTTAATTTGGCATTGCCCATTTAGCAAGTTTGAGATAAGATATAGCCCAAATTGACCCGTTAAACACTCAAATTTAAATGGGCCGTAATTGCCATCTTAGTACAAATGTACCACAAGTAATAGTGATTATAATCTATCTTAGGGATTAAAGCAATGGTGATCTTGTTAAACCCTAGCTCATAGAGACTTTACCCATTTACTGCTTAATGGCAATTTATACACTAGTAGCCCACTTGTCCAACTATCCAATGGAATCAGAACATTACTTATTGAATTATCGAGATTCACCTACTAGTCAACATGTTTAATAAACCAAAGGCAATTTTCATTAACTAGTTAAGCCAGAAGCGTATCCTTAGCATGATTTTAGAAGGACAATATTTGTGATCGTATGATTCTAGATGTATAAACTACTATATGGAGAGCTATCTCGGCATCTAGATTACTTGGTCCATATCACTAGATCCAGTTGAATGGTAGGTCGCATACAAAAGCACGTAAACAAGTATAAATTGATAAACATAAACAAGCATGCAACGATAAATTAAGCAATCGAGATATAAACAAAACCAAACATTCAGATCTTCATAATAATGGTTAATACCCGAAGGTATTAGCCTTCAAACATCATAATTAATACAAGAGTAATAGTTTTAGCCAAGGTAAACTAACCGAGTTAACGAATGATACCAAAAACTGAACGATTACAAAAGTATAAGAAATTATACGTTGTCTTCTATGGATTGGAATGCGTTGCAAGACCTCTTCTGCTCTTTTTCTTCTCTAAAAATCGACTTTTGTGTATCGAGAATATGATTTAGCACCCTTAAAACTCGTTTTTGAGTTTTGTATTTATAGGGTCTGGAAGTCGGTTCGATACGGTGTATCCAAGGGATTGGATACGGCGTATTGGATTTTTTTGGAGTAAGGACCACGTTTGATATCTTCCAGAATATTCACATACTATATCTTCAATACGGAGTATTGACTTCTTCTGGATACAGCGTATTGATCTTCTTTCCTTTGTGGTCTTTGGTGAGTGCAGGCACGGATACGCCGTATCTTCCTTGATGGATACGGCGTATTGGTCTTCAGAATAGTAATCTTCAAAATATCTTCATTTAAGCTCCAAAATGCGCGCCTTTTGCTAATATTCACCAAGTACTCTGTAATTACTGTAATTCTCAAATATAAACGATTAAGTAACAATTCTTTGCAATAATTATATAAAATGGGTTAAATACATGAGATAAATGATGCTATAAAATAGACGTTATTTGATGTCATCAAATATCCCCCCACTTGAATCCTACTTGTCCTCAAGTAGCCTTTAGAAATTTATAAAAATGTATCCCTAAGGATATTTTCTGTTAAAGCATTTATTTGATCTATTACAAGTACACAACCAAACACCTCACGAAATAGGAAGATGAAAACACTCAAATCACTCAACTAATCTAGGTGGTAACATGTAACTAATTTGCTCAATTGCTCGGTCGTGACGAGTATTCTATCATAAGCTTGGCAAGGATACACATCTCCACCGCTAAAGCTAAGGAGTAACAAGTTTATAAAGGCAAATATGGGTTTGTATGAGAAGGCTTAGGGTTGATTACTCTAACTAATCTTTATCGATACCAATATTCCAGGAGGGCGACAAAGACCACACATACACACCCGTAACGACGGGATAGACACATGTGACTGCTCACTCCCACCTCGAATAAGCTAAAGAGTAGGAATAGTAGAGTAATATAGGGTATGGATCTTCTAACTTTCACCAATAGTAATAAACCAACAAGGCAGCTGAGACATGCATACATGGCCGTAACGACGGAATAGACATGCACGCTCGATCACATCCTCATTCGCGTAAAACCCATGGTTAATGATTAGGAAAGGGAATTAAATTATTGTTAAATAAAAATTACGAAACAAATAGATTAAGTCTAAAATACAAGTTGCTAGACACTTTTTCCCGACCGTTACCATGATAAAGACACAACTATTTACAACGTCTTGATCATAGATCAAAAACAACAACCTAAGTTGGCGTTCCCATAACGGTCAACTTCCCAATCATCCCATACTTTACAAGGCAAGTGACGATATCTTCCACTTTATACAATACTCTACATCGTCGATTTGTATCAACAATGAATAGATCCTTTTCGTAGTAAAAATTCCTTTCGGTAGTTTTGTTCGAAACGATTATCTTTAAACATTCCTTCTCTTTTTTGTTGTGATTTTTCTAATTTTTCAATTTTTTTTAAACACTATACTACGAAACTTGGTGTAGTTTCACCATCTTCACGATCATAATAATTCCGGATAATTCTTTCGATAATTTCTTATTCTTCCGAACTGAACCAATTATTGCATGGTAGAATAAAATACACGATGTTTTGACTATAATATACATTCCCATTTGCGATGTGCAAATTTCTTCCAACCGTACCAAAATAGACACAAGACTCGGGAAATACAAACTTTACACTTTAAGCAACTAGCAACTGTAAAATAAACTTAATCTAACAGGGTAGGCTAAGGTGTAAAGGTGTAACGAAACAAATAATTAGTGTAGTTCCTAAAGGATTGGCTCTACGGGTTGTTCTAGGGGTATCTTACTCTTAAAGTGAGAGTAAACAAAGGGTTTATACAGGGGTTAACTAACCAGTGTAGTTAGTTAATAAGCAACATGTAAAGGCGATTTGGGTGTAATCCTAAAATTTACCAATTTAAACAAGTTACTCCATCTAAATCCATAGTACTTATCACTGCGGTCTCGAATAGATATACCAAGCCAAGTTCTAAAGTCTACAACATCACCGGCACACTCATATTTTGTGGAATTTGGGTAAACATTTGGAAACGAATAAGGTTAAATCCTCACAATATCTAACAAGGGTTATTGTGTGCGGGTTGTGTATCAAGTAACTTCACAAAAGTATGCTTGGAAAAAAATTGAGCATAATTTAAGCATTTTAGTGTGAAAAATAGGACAAGTAAACATTCTAATTCCACCCCCCCCCCCTCACTTGAATTATACAACGTCCTCGTTGTATAGATAAAACATTAAATACGATAATTAAATAGAATTAGAATGAGAAACTCTCCTGATATTTGCTCGGTAGATTCTCCATGTTGAGTTTATTTGATCAAGATTGTGTTGAACAACCGCCTTGAAGTTTCAAGATTCCAACACTTCAAGATCTCCACATTTGTAAATTCTCCACCAATATTCGTCGATATTCTTTGCTTCCAATGTCCTGTATAAGATATAGGAAAAAACGTGTATTCCTATCTTGGTACCTACGGATAATTTAAACTAAACTAAACAAACTAAATACAGGTCAGTTTTGGTGAATACGCCGTATCATGTGCATGAATACGCCGTATTGCCAGAACTAACAATAATATTTTTAAAGTGTATAAAAAGTAAAGACTGATAACGTCTAGACAATCAATACGCCGTATGGTATGGAGCGGATACGCCGTATTGATGTCTGGGAAAACAGACTAGATAAAATTAAATAACAATCCGGATTGTCTCCCAGGAAGCACTTTTGTTTACAGCGAAGTCTTTAAATTAGACTTTTCTTCAGCTTCTCACTTCATTTCATCTCATGCACGCTAATGTGGCCGCGTGTGAGCCATTCTTCCATCTTCGCATTTCGAATGTAATCGGGTCCTAAATTCTATACTCCTTTGTAGAACCCCTTTAACTTTTGGTATGCATGCGAGATTCCATTTATCTCATCTTTCTCACTTACCTTCAGTAATGGTGGGATTTTGTTGCATTGCTCATTAGTGTGGCGTTTAAACATCGGATGTGATCTCACAATTTGGTAAGTTACTTCATCATTACCATTGTAAATGGTAATTATCCTATCAAACCGTTTTGCATTAATTCTAACTTCTCTTAAAAATGGTTCGCCAAAAATAACATCGCCCATTCCTTCATCATGATAAACATCCATATTTTCTAAAACTGCAAAGTCAGTCGTCACAGAAAAAGTTCCAACAAAGATATGTATGTTTATTAAGGCTCCTACTACATTCTTTCCCTTGTACTATAATTTCTCTTTCATTATAGAATTATGAAACTTTTTGGACATCACATTGACATACAATAATGGGAAAAAGTTATCGTGTGTAAATTCAAATCCTATCATGCAAGAAAACTTTAAGTTGTGAGCACAATCTATATGAAGCTTCTTATCATGGTCACAATAACTAGGTAATCATCAATTTCAACATTAAGTTCATTATCCCTAGTTCTAAATTCCTCAATTACCTCATCTTCCTCAATGGTGGGCATCAAATCATCTCCTTAAGTTCTCCTAAGCTCAAATGGTTCATTTAGATCATTTAATTTAAGGTAATCTTCCAAGAAAGGATCTAATGATATATTTAACACCAAAGTCTCTCCCATCAGCCTAGCTTCTAAATCAAGTTCCATTCTCTCTCTCAAACTTAGCATATAGACCCTCTTAATTAAACTACTAGCAGGTTTAACACTTGTGAAAACAATCCTTTCTTCCCTGACCTTTAAAGTAATATTTTTTTTGTAAACATCAATCTTAGCACGGGCGGTAAATAAAAATGGTCTTCCGAGGATCAAGGGCACTTTGATATCTTCTGTAACAACCCCCAAAATCAGGTAGCAGCGGAATGGTAACATTGGGGTGCTACTTCAAAGTACAACAATCAAGATATAGGAAACGACCATAAAAGGACGTTTAAGACAAGATTTCATTTGATGCCATAGTAAAATATCAGAGTTAATACATTAGGTCCCATAAGTTTTAAAAGTCATAAACATTCTTAATTAAACAAAAGCTTCATAATATCAAAAGATGACTTAAGTTTTTAAGGATAATAAAAGTTTCATAAACTTTAGATAAAACACAGAATCCGTCTTCATTGATATCCGCCACGGCTCCCGTCCAATCTTCATACTCTAGGACCTGAAATTACATGCTAAAAGTCAACACAAAGGTTGAGTGAAATCATAGGTTTATCAGTAAAAAGGGTGGACCACAAGATCGAAGTAATAGTAGACTCTGAAACACATTCAGAAGTCCAAAACGTTTATTATTGCACTAAGCTCATGACACCGAAGCCTTAACGTACTTCAATCAATAGATTGGATTGCCCCACAAAAGTAATATAGGATGCTTGCCAACACCCGGACACCTCTAAATGTTAAATGCACCTGATCAAACTAGTGACCCAAGGAAAGGTGGGGATTGTCAGTCCCGATAGATCTATCCATAACACTAGCGCTCACTATAATAGCAATTGACGGTTCATGATAAATAGGGACTTCACGGCAATAAGGTAACTTAGGCATTAATAATCAGGCAGTAATCTGGATAGCATACACTTTGAAAAACACTTGTGTCCAATAGTAAAACAAGCAATGTAATTCACCCTGTAAAGTTGGTAAAACAATCAAGTAGTAAAAAGGGGGCTATGAACTCACCTCGAGTGAATGGTAATCAACAAGTATTCATAATAGAAAATGCGTCATGCTTACGATCGAATGCAACCTAATCTAATAAAGGTCGTATAAGTACTAAACACTTTGATTATTTATAGGTCGTTGGTATGTGTTTAATTACACACACCTTTTACCTTTAAAAACAAGTTAAAATAACCAAAAACGGACTTAAAATGCCAAAAATATGCTTGTTTTGCTAATTATGTTGTGCAGGAACGGATATCTAAGAAAAGGACGAAAAACAAAGCCAAAACGACAAAACCGGACACGGAATGAAAAGGCATAGAAAAGACAAAGTCAAGACAAAGCCCAAGTCTGAAAAAGTTAACCAAAGTCAACCCCGACAAATCCAAAGTCAAAAAGTGAAGAAAAATAAGTTTAGGGGCCAAAATTGCCAAGTCCCTAACTTATTTAATGAAGAATATGAAGAAAATGCTTGTGAGGGACTCATGCTGCCATTTTCCCAAAGTATTAACCACAAGGGTCATTCCTGCCAACACTCCAAAGCTATAACTCACAAGGACCATGAGTGAAATAACAAGTATCACACTTGGGGGGTGTTTCTGTCAAATCCCAAACGTTTATAAACCAAGGACGAAAATTGCAAGAGACACTATAACCATGAGGGACCAATTGTGACAAAACCTCAAAAAAAAATTACTGTTCACATCTGACCTTAGGTATATTTTTATCGAATTTAATTGTTGTTTACTACCGTAGGGAAATCGTCGTATTTTTATTCGTTTTAGAGCTCCGTTTTTAACGATTCTGTCTAGGACGTTTCTCGTATTTTGAAAGTCTCTATATTTTTATTGAGGTTTATCAAAATATTTACTAAACTTTTCTGTCATGAATAGTAACTTTTATAAAGATTAGTTTTATAAAAGTATTAATTGTCGTTAAACTTGCCGAAATTCATAACTTCGTTCGATTTCTATTATTGAAAAATTCGATTGCTTATCATTTGGAATCCTAAAAAATATGTGATTATGTATTAAAAATACTAACCCTTGCTAGTTTGTAATTTTTAAAAAATTGTTTTTATAAAATTTTACTTACGACTTCGTTTCCATAACGTTATAACTCGTTTTAACATAACTTATTCGTTATTAATCCGTTTTAACAAGTTTCTTACTTTTCGGAATCGTCGGGAAAATGTATTATCTTATAAAAATATAAATGAGTATGTCAAATTTCGTATTTATGGACAGAATGTTGGCTGCGTTTAGTTGAGTCATTTTTGATCTTTTCTTTATACTTTGTTTTCATACTTTTCCACTTTTACATATAAACTACAAGTGTACAAGTGTATTTCTTCCAACATACTTTATTTTAGTGTTCTAATAACATGATTAAAAGTCCATAATCAATCTTAACTTGTCTTATGTATTTCTTTAAGTTGAAACATATTATGAAGTTATGAAAACCCTAATTAATCCATAATCATTTTTACACCACAATAACTTGATGCAATATTTTACCATCACTTTTAACATGATATATGTAATAACACCACATATATAAAAGTAACCCATATGTTCATTTCAAGTGAAAACCTCATTTTCAAGATAAAATCCTAAATGGTGATTTAAGCTAAATTGAAATTAACATATGCATGAAACTTTTCAAATGAAAGCATAAAGGATTTAAAGTGGACCTGATTGATGAATGATGATGGTGTTAAATAAGTGATAAACCCATTGTGAACCACAAAAAACTAAGCATTGCACTTAATAAACCCTAGCTTTCCTTAATAGGAACCCTACTTCCTTTTACTTGTGAAAATGCGTTGGAATGTGATTCAATGCTGGCATATGCCTATAGCATATCTTAGAATAGGTGTATATAGAAGTGTATGGATTGTAGAAAATTTTGTATGGGTTTGGTAAAGGGGTGCTTGTTGGCCCTTGTAGCATATAGAGAGGGTAATAAGAGGTGATTGTTTGTTTGATTTTTGGTCAATGTGTTTATGTTATGAGGCGGTTCCTTTGTTACTTGCACAATGTATAAGTAGTAAACATGTTAGGTTAGTCAAGGGGACATAAAAGAGTCTTAGGAATGGCCATGGTCCTAGTCTTTGGTCAAGGTATGGTAGGAATGGTGCCATTATGAAGTATGGTGCTAATTTGACCAAGTTGTAAGTGTTCTTTAATTTTTCATGTATATCCTTGTATATAATGCAAGAATTTCGGCATAAGTGAGATATATATGATATATTTGAGTAAATTTTATGTATTGGGTATAAAAGTGGGTATTTGTTGAAGCGTTGAAAGTTGTTGTGCGTTCCGGGAGTGCCTAAACGCAATTTATCGCGAAACGTATACACTTTACGTATCCGATAAAAATAAAATGAACAAAGTTAATAATTATCCTTAAAATAATTATATAACCCTTGCTTAATGTAAACATTTAATTGTTTGATACCCGTTTACATTGAACGCTAATTTTTGGCGTACGCGATTTAACGTATCGATTAAAGTTAAAAGCGAATGCGTATGGAAAAAAAAAATATAGTGAATTTAAATAGCATTGCAAATGACCTGAAAATATGGAATGTTACAGTCCTTCCCCGTTAAAACTGAGCCTTCTTGTACACTCAAGGCTCAAGTTGGGAAATTGACGAAGGTTCGGGTTCGGAGAAATGATGTGGATATTTCCATCCGGAATTGGTCTTCTCGTTGCCCAGGTTATACTCAGCTCCTTGCGAGAGTTCAACGTTCCAACGAACTTTGACAAATGGTATTATTCTCCGCTTTAGCTTCTTTACATCTCATTCCACGATCTCAAGAGGTTCTTCAACAAAACAAAGATTTTCATCAACCTCGATCTCATCCAAGGGTACTTGAACATCTGGCTCCGCCAAACATTTCTTGAGGTTTGACACATGAAACGTGTCGTGAACACAACTTAGCTCCTGGGGTAACTTCAGCCGATAAGCCACCGGTCCAACACGCTCGATGATTTCAAACGGTCCGACATATCGTGGTGCTAGTTTTCCCTTTTTACCAAATCGTACCACTCCCTTCCATGGAGATACCTTTAGTAACACTCGGTCTCCAACTTTCGGCAAAACAAAGATATATATGATATATTTATGTAATTTTTATGTATTGGGTATAAAAGTGGGTATTTGTTGAAGCGTAGAAAAGTTTTTGCGGTTCCGGGAGTGCCTAAACGCAATTTATCGCGAAACGTATACACTTTACGTATCCAATAAAAAAATAAAATGAACAAAGTTAATAATGATTCTCAAAATAATTACTTAACCCTTTCTTGATGTAAACATTTAATTGTTTGGTGCCCGTTTACATTGAACGCTCATTTTTAACTTACGCGATTTGAACTTAATTCATGAAATCACAAGCAAACGCGTACAACGCTAAAAACAAATAGTAGATTTATCGACATCGTCAATGACTTGAAAACACAGGGTGTTATAACATGCACACCTGGGAGGTTTCCATTCATACTCAACATGAACATTACACGTATAGAACCCATCCCCAACAAGCTTAGGTATAGCTACCACAATATTATGTTTCAACTCCACATCAGCCTGAACCTCAATCAATGTTTTAGCATAGCTTGACCTACCCCATGATTGGATGTACATGTCAGATGTATAAGAATCAAGCATCAAAAGAGTACCAAGCTTAGTAGCAATGGAACTCAAACCATCCTCACTAAATGTAGTCACAGGGAAACCATGTAGTTTAACCCAAACCAAAACATTA
>BQNB010000473.1:52450-171283 GCA_026074375.1 Tanacetum coccineum | reverse complement strand
AACCGAACCGGTAAAAAACCGATTCCGAAAATTTATAACCGAAAAAAACCGATTCCGAACATTTATAACCGAAAAAAACAGATTTTGGAAAAACCAAAAAAACCAAAACCGGTTATTAGAAAAAACGGTTTTTTTAAAACCGGTTTTCTAAAAACCGGAAACCGGTTTTAACCGATTTTTTTGCACCTCTAGCTTAAACTAATTGATGCTAAATATAGCTTAGTCGGGTTTCTAGCTTATTTGCTGTTTCGGTGGCTTATTTTTTGTGTGTACACGGTGTGAAAAAGAAGACGCGTTCAAGGTGTTTGATGCTTTGTCGAACCGAACTAGTTCACGCCTTCATCAACCGAACGAGTTCGAACCAAGAAGAACCGATCTAGTCACTTGCTTTGAAGACCGATCTAGTCATTTTCTATTGAGCCGATCTAGTTTCTTCATCAAGAGCCGAACGATTTCAACCTTCATTCAAGACCCAAACTAGTTTGTCGAACTAAAACATCGAACTAGCAAGAACCGAACTAGTTGATTTTGTAAAGGACCCGAACTAGTCATTTCCATAAGAACCGATCTAGTCAAATATAGAAGCAACCGATCTAGTCACAACCTATGTGAACCGAACTAGTACAACCCTTGTGAACCGAACTAAATAAGCAACTCAACAAAACCTTTACTCGTTTAAGTCGTTTCGGGTTTTACGCTTTCATGTGACGTTCAACGACGGGACTTAAGACTTATACCATCGTGATCGTGACATTTTTTTGATCAACGTGGTATATTCGGATTTTACCGATGATAACCGTACCGGTTAAAAAGATCAAATCCATAATCGTGCATATTTTTACAATTTTAAATCGTACATGAAAAAGTTTTAGGAGGGAAATATTATAATTAATTAATTAAAAGTGGAATTTTGCAATTTTAGTCCCTAGACTTTAAGGTAGATTCACCACTCATCCTTAGTTAGCCCTTTAACCCTCTTTGTTGAAATACCTTTACACTGTTAGTCCTTATTCTCATAAAATCAACCGTTAGTCCTCCAAAGTGAATCGTTTGTGCACCGTTTGTCCTTAATTGAGTTTTGATCAACCGTTAATCATTTCAAGCTCAAAATTTATGCATCGTTCATCGCTTTAGCTCAACAAATCGTTAACGAAAGTTCAAGTTCTTCGACAACAACGATTTCACCAACAACAATTAATTACTCATTCACAGTTTTTTCTTGATTTAGTACAATCCCGTAAAAGTCGATTCTTTTTACAGCTTAAGTCATAGATTTGTAAAATCCCGTGAACGTTAATTGATTTCCATCCATAACAACAATCACTTTACCTGCTTAAGATCCTACAAATCATTTTCACTTCACATCACAAAAAAATGGAAACGAAAGATACTTTATCTTAGTGTTCTAATTCGGAAGAACAACAAATGCAACAAATTCAAGACAAAACAAAAGAAAGTTGCATGGTATCTTTTCGATAACTTCATTCACACCTCAAGCTTCTTTCAAACAATGACTTAAAAGGAACTCGAACCGAGTCTGGATTCAAACGAGCATTTGCGACACTCGTTGGTCAAGATGTAGAGACTTTCACAGGCACAATGTTACTAAACATGGATCAACTAGAAAAACAACTTGACAACAAAGAATTTCAAGAGATTGGATCCATGGTTGCTTTTAAAGTACTCGAGACACAGTTTCAAATGTTCATCAAGTCACAAATTTATTTGGATGATGAATATGTTGTAATAATGCGCAACTACTTTCTATAATACACTCAACTCGAGATTCCAGAATTCCGTGATACATTGATGCAACACATGGAATCTGTTAAGAAGTTAATTAATGAAAGAGCACAGCATTAACGACAGTATGACAGCAGGGTGAATGAAAGACAGATGCAGACAATAGATGAAAAGGTTGATACGAGTAATGCAATGGATGCTAGTGTGGTTGACACAGAAAGCAGTGGGATAGAATCAAAAAAGCAGGATACAAGCAGCAGATCAGGGAATGATGCACATGTTGATGATGTAAATATCGGACCCATATATGATGAAGAGCCAATGGCTGAGGTACAAACGACTGCTAAAATCAATATCTTTGCTACATGACAATAGCATACTGAGCAACCTGAATTCAATAATGAAGGAGAGGTTGACCAGAATGCTAAACAATGTCATGACACATGTCCTTTGCCTGCTAAATTAACTGATAACCAAACAACTAAACTCTCAAATCAATCCCTCGAATCTGAAAACATTTGTCTCAAAAAGACTGTTGCCCAATTTCAAAAAGATTTTTTTAAGAATGAAAGCACATTGTGTTAACCTTGAACTTAAATTTCAAAATCAAGCTTTAAAAGAAGGGCAACATGGTTAATTTTCAAAAGTAAAGAGTATAGAAGCCAAGGTTAAACATGACATAGATGTAATTGAAACTATAAACATCGAATTGGAACATAAAGTGGCTAAATTACCTAAGGAAAATGAGACTTTGAAAAGGCATTACAAAGAACTGTTTGATTCTATCAAGACAACAAGAGCTAAGACTATAGAATACACAACTTCTTTGATTGCTAAAATTGATGAATTCAAAGCTCAACTTCAGGAAAAAGGATTTACAATTGCAGCATTAAAAAATAAGTTAAGAAAATTAACAGGAAATAGTATGAATACTAAGTTAGCAAAATCATCAATCTTAGGGAAACCAGTTTCACAACCACATAGAAACCAATCAGTTGTTAGACAACCGACTGCGTTTAAGTCTGAACGACCTATGATTTCAAAGCCATTGTTTGCCTCCCAAGTTGATGTCAATAACGATTTGTCAAAACCAGTCACTACACATTATTTGCCTAAGGAAAGAGAATATGTTGTTGCAAAACCTCATCACATGATTGCACCTAGCTCATCTAGGTATAGCTCAAATGACACGTTTCATAATCACTACCTATAGGAAGCTAAGAAAAAGACACAAGAAAGCGATAGGAATTCAAGACCTAGTGTGATGCCTTCTGCTAGATCACAAAGCACAACAAATGGTAGCAAATCTAAACCTAGGAGCAATACTCAAACATCTAGGAATTGTCCTGCATCCAAGAATAGTTTTGTAACGACAAAGACTATGCCCATAGCAGAACACTCTAGGAATTCTAGAAATTTTTCTGACTCCAAGCATTTTGTTTGCCTCGACATTGTCGAAATGTTAACTTTGTCTCTTATACAAATCATGATACCTGTGTAATGAAAATTCATGAATGATATCAACTCCGCGGTAGCTATTAAGGTTCATCCAATAAGGACAACACAACAGAAAAAACCCTAGGACAAAAATGTGTTGCAAAGAACCAGAAAGACAGATTCACAAAAGGACAAGGTTTTCAATCAAAATACTTCGTCTTGCGCCATGAGAAAAACAAACGGACCTCTAGGATCCTTGTCTTAGGTAGAAACCGACGGGTAAAATTTTCAAGACAGTTGGTCTTAGGTGGGTTCCTACTGGAAAGATATTCACCTCCAGCACAACCAAGGTTGACAGTGAACCCCAAAATGGTTCAAATGAGGATATCACTAACCCATATGAATGCGAACAAACTCTTAATGTCAGTGCAGGTACTCTTAACTTAAGTGCAGGTACATCTTTCCATCCAAAAAAGGAAGAACTTAGAGTTTAGTTGCTAAAAAGACTGATATCTCAGAAACCAGGGCTGCAAGGAATTCTGATCTGATGAAAAAGCAATGACTTCTGATCATAACAATTCAGAACTCAGAATTCACGACCACAGCAATGAACCGTCCAGTTCAAAGCTGGTTCCAAAAGTTGTTCCTCCAGCAGACAAGACAGCTACATTACGACAAGAGTTAGAATTACTATTCCACTATCACATAACGATGTTGAGGTCAACATGTAAATTTTTTTATAAAACCAAATACAAAAATATAAAATTTCAAAAAGAAAATACAAAATCAAAAAATCAAAAAATGTTTCACAAAAAGAATCTTCTTGAAATGTCTCTTGGAATCGATAACATTTACGTACCTAGAAATGTTGATTAACATCGACACGGGTGTGTAAATGAAGTTCAAACAGGAGTTTCAAATGTTTTTAAAACATGTCATTTCTAATTTTCTTTATGACTTGTAATTGCTCTCAGATTGCAACTCGGACCCAAACGACAAAGGAGAGTGTACGTTTCAGTGCGCTTATTATTAAAGTTAAAAGAGAAGTCTTCTAACATTTGGTTTTTCAAAATGTTGAACACAATTTTTCAAGAACTTCTCAATGACAATTCATACTCTTTCAAAATTGTGTGTTCAACACTCCAACCCTCATCAAGTTTTACAAGACAATTCTTCTACATTGGGTGTCATTTTCAAAATGAGTCAATGTTTGAGGGGAGTTTTTTGAAAAACAACGTTTTAATGATTTTAGATACATCATAACATGACAATATTTATGTATTCAAAACATTATAAAAAGTCTTAATAACAACTCTACAATAATAATGACAACTTAATAGATTGTATGTTATAAGATGATTTCGTGATTGAGCACAATTTTTCAAGAATTTTTCAATGACAATTCATAATCTTTCAAAATTGTGTGCTCAACAAATGCTAACCCTCAAGTTTATATTCATTTTACAACTTGGTATCACGTTTTTTGGTGTCAAACATATGTAAAATTGAGGGGGAGCAAGTTAATGTTCCATATAATTCATGCTGAAAAAAGTTTTCTCCACAGAATTTTCATGACAAATTTTAATCACATGGTATTTCAAAAACTAAGTGAATTAGTATTTAAAATAAGAGGAGAAATGTAATTAAAATGTGATCTTGAAAATAATAAGTGATCTAATCGACTCAAAGTGCTTGATACTCTTCGAAAAAGGTTTTATGGTTACGATCTCATACCCAACAACATCTTAATTCATGACGATTCTGAAGTCATAAGGTGATTAGGTTAGGTACTAGTCCTATGATCCAACCAGAACCAGAGGGATCTACCCAAGGACACTCCATAGTTAGAAATAGCAGTCCTTAGGTATGATTGGAGATGAATGAGTATAAGGGAATAATGCCGACTAAGATTGAGCTAACACTGGAACAATCACAACAAGGTGTTAGTAATGACGTCTTGGTAAGCATTGAAGGGGTTGAAGAATGAAAAAGAAATGTAAGGATAAAGGGTCTAAAGAAAGAAGCCCTCCCTACACCTTAGGCAGAAACCGGGTCAATACATAATCTATCAGTTTTCACAAAAGATGAATTCTGATATTGAAGATGATATCATAGACCCAGTAATGCAATGCACAACCCTTCTCAGCTATTCGAGTTTCTCTCAACAGAAACTTGTCTCATTTGTCACGGAGATACACACGACTTCTATTGACTTTCTCACTCCGAGTTAGTTGATATTGAATAGGTGGCAGTCTGCTCTAGCCTTCGAGTACTAAAACCAAAACGCACTAATCGAGTCTAGAGCCAAGAGATCAATAAAATAAATCTCATTAGGACACATTCCATGACAAACACTTGTTGAACATCAATAAGTTCACAAGCTGTTAACAAGAGTCCTACGCATTATCCTTGTGATTTTGCTAGAACATTCGAGTGATACTTAAGTATTCATCATGAAGATGGAAATCCTGCTTGAGCCAACATTAAACAAGCTCTTGGTAAGTGACTTGCGCGATTCTATATGAATCAAACTTGTGTCAACTGGAAAGAAACGATGGTGCGATTCTATAAGAATCAAACTTGTTTCAGTAAAATGAATTGATGACTCAATCAGAAAGATAGTAACTATCTGATTCACTCATATCGTGTTGTCTGCTTTGAGATGTTCCGGTATTGAGAACAAGCAAGTACGGTGAATCTAATGCATACGTGTTAGAAGATCTAACACTTTGAGCTGGAAACCCTGTCAAGGAGGTTCTTCTAAATTGAACCTACCTGATCACAGGTACAGTATTTATACTGTAAAATGATCCTTATAGAACCGGAGGTTAATGCAACCGAATCTTGATGAATGACAAAGCCATATTCGTCCATATCTGTTGTTTATTACTAACATTCAAATGCAAGTACAAACAATGGTGTTGCAGCCTCGTTCCAGTTGAAGTTGGATTCATTACCACATGCTCATACTTAAACTACAAAGACATACTATAAGCATCAAGATTTAAGTATTAAGAAAGCTCAAGTATTAAAGACAAAGACTTCCGCAAACTCTGATATTAAAGATAACTCCTCGGAAACCAAGCTTCGGGGGAGATTATTAAAGAGCTTTCAAGAAGATGCAAAGTATGAGCATGTTGGTCAAGACACAAGATCGTAAGGTGGAAAATATTGATCCCAATGAATAGATCTTTTTAGCCTGTTAAGGGTGGTAGCTAATCTAGATAGACCCAAACTAACTACAAGAGAAACAATGACTATGAACAATATAGGTTATGCGGAAACTAACTTATACTGCTAAGAAGAACAATGAATAAAACAGAACTTTGATTACTATTAATCTGCTAGGTTACAGATTACTAACTATGAATATTTGTGAAACTTATATTTAACTTGTTTATCTAACTAATGTCGTAGGGTTCCTTTTATACACTACGGAAACCCTAATAGGCTTACAAAACGCATTAAATGATCATGCATATCTATTCCTAATATATCTCATGCATATCACTTAAGCAGTACTATCTATATATGCTAGCAGTACTAACTTACTACTAACAGTACTAACTCTAACTGGCAGTACTAACAATGTACTGGTAGTACTAACTAATTATAACTAACAGTACTAACTACTTAGTCTATTTTCTTAAATCTTTAGCATTCTTCACCAGCAGCACTAAGTAGAACTAGCAGTAGTAACTTGTATAAGTAGCAGCACTAAGTTGTAGAAACTTCTAAAACCCAACAATCTACTAAATCATGAGTTCCTTGTTAACCTTCATGTTTCTTCAGCTTGAGCTTCTTGAACACTAAGAGGATGTATCCAAACACACTACTACTCTTTAATCTACTCTTTGATGAACTTGAACTCTTTTGTTACTCTGTAAACTTGAAATTTTTTAGCAATTCTGTCTTTGTCTTCATCATAAACAAATTCAGCAATCAGCACACAACAATCCAACTATGTTGGCTATGTAGTTTTTGGCAAACTACCAGCCATAAACGGATTTGATATTTCTTTACCAGTAAGCCGTTTGACTTTGGAATAGGCCATTGCTTTTATTGCAATAACAAGGTGCATTGATAACCATATAGTTGTTGTGTAAACTATCAACTTATCATCAGATTTGAGATGTCTTTAACCAAGAGACCTATTTACTTTGGACTAGCCAACTCTTTACTGTAAAGCATGGTGAGTTGAGAGCCATATAGTTTTTGGCACACTATCAGCCATTAACGGATTTGAGAAGTCTTTACCAGGAGCCGTTTGCTCTGGACTAGCTAGTTCTTGATGTCTGTTAGACATGGTAAACTGATTACCATTTGTTGTGTGGAAATGAAACCAACACTTAAAGATCCTTCTTTCCTCCACCATGGCTTCTAGCTTCATACTTTCAATCTTAGTATTGTTAGTACTAAGTTTTGGCCTGGCAGTACTAAGTTTTGTCCTGCCAGTATTAACCTCTTAATCCTCATCCCGAAGATCATAATGAACTTTAACATCATTTTCCAAACTGTACAACAAATCAAACTACCATTTTGCCTCCTCTGAACTTGTGATTTGCCATTAAATCTTCAAGTTTCTTCTAATGTACTCTGTTGAGGATGCTTCCAAACACTTTAGTTCCTTTGTTCTGTTTGCTATATTGTAGATTTTTATCAAAAGCTCATCTTCCATCTCTGACTGTTGATCCACTCTTAGCTTGTTACATAGCATCAAAGTTGAATTTTGAGAAGTTAAAAGTTCTGTTTGTTGCTAGACTGATATTGTTGTAGGCGTATTTTGACTGCTAAACTATTCCTAATAAGTATGTTTTTGGGACTCAAGTAGTGGAGGTTTTTATGAATTTAAAAAACCTCTACTGCGGTGAAAATTCCCTTTTGAAATGTAGCCTTATCAGAATCAGTTGCATACCCCATAAGAGCAAGTTGCTCAAATATCTCTGTGTTGGGTAAAGAAGTAATTCCACTATTGTCCTCCAACTTCAGATGTCTTCTTAAAGATGCTTCAGTGATGGTCTTGGCTTGTCCATCTATGCTAGCGGTAAGTTCTACTTCTCTAGTAACATTTATGCTAGCAGTACCTGTTGTCCAAATTTTTTTAATGAATGAAGCATATATTGTTTGACTCTACTATGAGGTAAGTAATTGTGACTAGCAGTTAGGGTAATCAATGATCTATTGAAACTATGCACTTCCCTCTGGTTTCTCCAAGTATGCCACCATGTTGTGCTTGTCGCAAAACTCCAAAGTAGCCATTTGATGAATAGAAAGTTGATTAAGGTTCTGGGATATGTTTGTGAGAGAGAGTACGGATGTTTGGTAGAGTTAATTGATATTTGAGAGAGTATTAAGAGTTTAAAGTGTCACCGACTGAAGAAGATTTGTACTTATCTTGAAGAAATCTTTTAAGTTTATAGAAAGATCAAGAAATCTTCAATTAGTCAAACCCTATAGCCTATAAGCATGGCAGTTGGCGGAAATTTAGCAACGGCTAGAAATTGGGAAGGAAATTTAGTTATGGGTCAAACAGTACTAACGGTCTTCTAGCAGTACTAAAATTAGCCTAGCAGTACTAACTTTAAGCCCAGCAGTACTAAAAGATGGTTAGCAGTACTAAGCAATACCCAGCAGTACTAAGTAATGCCCAGCAGTACTAACTTGAAGAGACCAGTATTAACTTGAAATTCCTCCAAAGAGCTTTTCCATCACCAATCTCACTTTCTCTCTTTCTGTTTTTATGCTCACACATTATCTCTCAATCTTTTTTGCTCACCAATACACTCTTTTTGTTTTTATCCATTCATCTCTCTTTCTGTTTTTAGCTCACCATTTCTCTTTATTCTTTTTGCTCACTTTATTCACACAAGTTTGTACAATGTGCCATCAATTCCATTAGTCTCATACTGTCCTCCCCATAATTCATGCTTTAGGGATTACGCATCTATTGTAAAAAAAATCCTGTATCTTTTAAAGTAACTTGTAGATCAACCTGCACATCAAATAAGAGAAATTAGTTTCTCTAAGGGACCCAAGCCATTGCTGACTTGGGTCTGCCTAGTGGATCTTTAAAATTAACATTTTTATTAGAGTTTGATCCACTATTGTATTTGGAGACTTTAGTCCAATAGTGTCTTTTGGGTCTCCAATTACAACCTGCTAAGGCCTTAACAACAGTTTCCCTATAGCCCCTAACAGCACTAACTATTTTTTCCCCAGCAGTATTTACTTTATAATTTGTAAAATTTGCTTTTGGTGCTGTTGATTTATTAAATGGCCTTCTAATTGGTGAATGAGACTTATAAAAAGTATTTCTTGGTCTGATTTCATTTACAATGGGTCTAGCAGTATTAACTTTTTGTGTAACTAGTTTATGATGATTGACTAATAAGGTATTTTGTTAGCAGTATTAACTGAAAATATGCCAGTTTTAGTTAGTACTGCTTTTGGAACAAACTTGTTTTGGTGATTCAATCTTTGCACATTGTTCCATACAGGTCTATTATCCCCTTGACCAGTACCCTTACCCTTCTTTTTTGTCAATTTCAACTGTTTAGCCATTTTTTCTCATGAAAGTCATAATCTCTAAATAAGATGGCTAAGCTACCAACATACAAAACATGCATTTTTATGTGAAACCATGTTGCCAAACCTAGCCTTTTGGTCATTGAACCATTCCAATCTCTTTTGTCAACTTTAGAACTTGGATTACATGTGTTTTGTTCTTTAACAGTTTTCTGAGGAGTTTTTACATGCTTAACAATATTAACAAAAGCAAAACTAGGTTTTTCCTTTCTTTTGAAGGTTCAATCACATATTCATCATCACTGTCTGACTCATACTCCTCAATGATAGGAGCATCAGACCAAACTTTGAGGTGACTAACAACCTTTGGGGTTGATACACGGGTTTAGGCACAGATTCAGGTTTCTAACTAGAATTGTTTCAAATGAGTCAAAATCACTAGTCCTTAGCATCAAGATTTCACTTGTTTTAAGACTGTTTTGGACCATATGTAAAATTTGACTCATCTATTCCAAAATCAGATTTAGGAGGCATGTAGTTTCCTGTCATTAGAGGGGGAACTGCATGCATTCCTTCAACTTTTGCAAATCTATCATACACAGGACTATCTTCTACATCACTTGACATACTGTCATTTAACTTTCAAATGAAACTTCTTTTTTTATAAACTTAAGACTCTTCTTGTATTTGATTTCCATACCCAAGCCCATATTTGTCCCTATACGCATCTTTCACCGGAATTTTTAGAATTTACTAAGGCCTTTAGAAGAACTTTGAAAATTCTCAAGTTTGGTTTTTAATTCTTCTTTTTCTTTTACAGCTTCTGCTAATAGTTTCTTATGATATGTAAGCACATCAGTTTCATCATCTAAATCAATTTTTATAAATCTAATATTTTCCTCTTACCAAAGTTGATTTTTCTGATGAGCAACTAATTGAGCCTCTACCTTTTTTAAAGCTTGAGTATAGGC
This sequence comes from Tanacetum coccineum, assembly GCA_026074375.1. Lineage (NCBI taxonomy): Eukaryota > Viridiplantae > Streptophyta > Magnoliopsida > Asterales > Asteraceae > Tanacetum > Tanacetum coccineum. The sequence continues at coordinate 160,607 of BQNB010000473.1, read as the reverse complement.
TTTAATTTCTATACTAGCATCACCAAGTTGTTCCCTCTGTTCATCATATAATTTTTTAAGTTTAGCATAAGATTCTTTACACTCTTTTGAACAAGAAGTTACCTCAGTGTATGAGCCTGAATTGCTATAAGCCATCAGAGCAAAGTTCTCTTGCTCATCCTCTGCATGATCAGTCCAGTAAATACCTTCCCCATCAAGAGTTATTAAAGCTTTAGTTTCCTCCTATTTTCCAGGTCTCCTGCCACTGTCTTTCGCTTTGTACCCAGTGTTCCCTGCATCTCTCCTTCTGTTCTCTTAATTTCCTTTAGATCTGCATTCTCTAGCAAAGTGTTATGTCTTATGGCAACTGAAGTACTCAACCTTGGTCTTGTCAAAGCCAAAGGTTCCTTGGCTATCAAACTCAGCATTCTCCTGTTTCTTGTAAAACTTCTTCAATCTCATGGAATTCATGGCCACTTTCCAGTTCAAGTACATCTCTTCTAAATCCGAAAACTCATCAAACTTGTTCAAGATCCTTCATGATCAATTGTGGACCACTTGATATTGATTAGAAAGAAAGAGTACTTGACGTTCATCAGTGTATGATGAAGTTCTCTTTCTTTTTTATGATTTATGGGCCAGAAGACAGTAGAAACACCATAAGCTAGTACGTATACTATAATAGTTACTGTTAGTGCTTTCAGGAAGAAACAAATGCTACATTCTATGTGCTAGAAGATGATGCAGTAGAGACTTTAATATCAGACTCAAAGACTCTAAGATTGTTCTAGAGATCATCGAAGCTAAGAGTATGCAGTAGAGACTTTAATATCAGATTGACATCTTCAGTGGAGACACCTACACCATGAATCTCCAGTTGACTCAGAAGACACTAAAACCTGTCATAACCTTTGTGCAATCCTTCTGAGTTGGATACAGAAAAGCTTTCAAATTGTTGCCTGAGAATGTATTTCTGCATCTTCTTAGATTCCATTCATTGCCATCAAATCTTGATTTTGATAGCTTCCTACATACTATTCTTTGCATCAGACATTTTGTGTAACTTTGCTAAAATGGTCTTCTGTATAGCCATAAGCAAGGTGGTTCTTGCCTTTCTTTCTCTTTCTCTAGCCAAAATCTTTAGCAGTTTTAGGAGGCAAAACCTTTATTTGTCCATTTGTATCTGTTGAGACTTGTACTGGACCATTTCCCTTTTGTATGACTTCCTTCTTCCCATATAGGATAATCTGTATGCTCCAAGTAATGTTCCATTTTCATGGCCCATATGTCATACTCACCTTTCTTCAGAATAGGGAGTTTAATAGTTGACAGAGTGTGAGGGGCTTGTTGTGTAGGTGTAACTGGTGGTGGTGGTGGTGGATTATCATCATGAAATTCATCTTCTCCTGCCATTGAATAGATCTGAAAGGTAAAGGTTTATAACAGATCTGTTTTGATTCTTCTTACTCAGAGTTTCTCAACAAGCTCTGATACCACTTGTTGATCCCAATGAATAGATCTTTCTAGCCTGTTAAGGGTGGTAGCTAATCTGGATAGATCCAAACTAACTACAAGAGAAACAATGACTATGAACAATATAAGTTATGCGGAAACTAACTTATACTGCTAAGAAGAACAATGAATAAAACAGAACTTTGATTACTATTAATCTGCTAGGTTACAGATTACTAACTATGAATATTTGTGAAACTTGTATATCTAACTAATGCCGTAGGGTTCCTTTTATACACCAAGGAAACCCTAATGGACTTACAAAACGCGTTAAGTGATCATGCATATCTATTCCTAATATATCTCATGCATATCACTTAAGCAGTACTATCTATATATGCTAGCAGTACTAACTTACTACTAACAGTACTAACTCTAACTGGCAGTACTAACAATGTACTGGCAGTACTAACTAATTATAACTAACAGTACTAACTACTTAGTCTATTTTCTTGAATCTTTAGCATTCTTCACTAGCAGCACTAAGTAGAACTAGCAGTAGTAACTTGTATAAGTAGCAGCACTAAGTTGTAGAAACTTATGAAACCCAACAATCATCCCCTAAACATGATGTTCACTTGTTAACCTTCATGTTTCTTCAGCTTGAGCTTCTTGAACACTAAGAGGATGTATCCAAACACACTACTACTCTTTAATCTGCTCTTTGATGAACTTGAACTCTTTTGTTACTCTGTAAACTTGAAATTTTTTAGCATCTAGTCTTTGTCATCATCATAACATCTCAGCAACTCAGCAACACAACAATACCAACTAAGTTGGCTATGTAGTTTTTGGCAAACTACCAGCCATAAACGGATTTGATATTTCTTTACCAGTAGCCGTTTGCTCTGGAATAGCCAATGCTTTATTGCAATAACAAGGTGCATTGATAACCATATAGTTTTGAGTAAACTATCAACTATCAACAGATTTGAGATGTCTTTACCAAGAGCCATTTACTTTGGACTAGCCAACTCTTTACTGTAAAGCATGGTGAGTTGAGAGCCATATAGTTTTTGGCACACTATCAGCCATTAACGGATTTGAGAAGTCTTTACCAGGAGCCGTTTGCTCTGGACTAGCCAGTTCTTGATGTCTGTTAGACATGGTAAACTGATTACCATTTGTTGTGTGGTAATGAAACCAACACTTAAAGATCCTTCTTTCCTCCACCATGGCTTCTAGCTTTATACTTTCAATCTTAGTATTGTCAGTACTAAGTTTTGGCCTGGCAGTACTAAGTTTTGTCTTGCCAGTATTAACCTCTCAATCCTCATCCCAAAGATCATAATGAACTTTAACATCATTTTCCAAACTGTACAACAAATCAAACTACCATTTTGCCTCCCCTGAACTTGTGATTTGCCATTAAATCTTCAAGTTTCTTCTAATGTACTCTGTTGAGGATGCTTCCAAACACTTTAGTTCCTTGGTCTGTTTGCTATATTGTAGATTTTTATCAAAAGCTCATCTGCCATCTCTGACTGTTGATCCACTCTTAGCTTGTTACATAGCATCAAAGTTGAATTTTGAGAAGTTAAAAGTTCTGTTTGTTGCTAGACAGATAATAGCAGTAGCTATATTGCTGCTAAACTGTTCCCAAGAAGTCTTTTTAGGACTCAAGCAGTGGAGGATTGTATGAATAAAAAACCTCCACTGCGGTGAAAAATTACCCTTTTGAAATGTAAGCTTATCAGAATCAGTTGCATACCCTATGAGAGCAAGTTGCTCAAATATCTTTATGTTGGGTAAAGAAGAAATTCCACCATTGTCCTCCAACTTCAGATGTCTTCTTAGGGATGCTTCAGTGATGGTCTTGGCTTATCCATCTATGCTAGCAGTTAGTTCTACTTCTCCATTAACATTTATGCTAGCAGTAGCTGTTGTCCAAAATTGTTTGATAAATAAAGCATATATTGTTGGATTCTCTATGAGGGTATAGTAAATGTGACTAGCAGTTAGGAAATCAATGATCTGATGAAACTCTGCACTTCCCTCTGGTTTCTCCAAGTATGCCACCATGTTGTGCTTGTCGCAAAACTCTAAAGAGCCATTTGATGAATAGAAAGTTGATTAAGGTTCTGGGATATGTTTGTGAGAGAGAGTATGGATGTTTGGTAGAGTTAATTGATATTTGAGAGAGTATTAAGAGTTTAAAATGTCACCGACTGAAGAAGATTTGTACTTATCTTGAAGAAATCTTTTAAGTTTATAGAAAGATCAAGAAACCTTCATTAGTCAAACCCTATAGCCTATAAGCATGGCAGTTGGCGGAAATTTAGCAACGGCTAGAAATTGGGAAGGAAATTTAGTTATGGGTCAAATAGTACTAACGGTCTTCTAGCAGTACTAAAATTAGCCTAGCAGTACTAACTTTAAGCCCAGCAGTACTAAAAGATGGTTAGCAGTACTAAGCAATACCCAGCAGTACTAAGTAATGCCCAACGGTACTAACTTGAAAAGACCAGTATTAACTTGAAATTCCTCCAAAGAGCTTTTCCATCACTAATCTCACTTTCTCTCTTTCTGTTTTTATGCTCACACATTATCTCTCAATTCTTTTTGCTCACCAATACACTCTTTTTATTTTTATCTATTCATATCTCTTTCTGTTTTTAGCTCACCATTTCTCTCTATTCTTTTTGCTCACTTTATTCACACAAGTTTGTACAATGTGCCATCAATTCCATTAGTCTCATACTGTCCTCCCCATAATTTATGCTTTAGGGATTAAGCATCCACTGTAAACAAAATTCATGTATCTTTTAAAGCAACTTGTGGATCAACCTGTACATCAAATAAGAGAAATTAGTTTCTCTTAGGGATCCAAGCCATTGCTGACTTGGGTCTGCCTAGTGGATCTTTAAAATTAACATTTTTATTAGAGTTTGATCCACCATTATATTTAGAGACTTTGGTCCAATAGTGTCTTTTGGGTCTCCAATTACAACCTGCTAAGGCCTTAACAGCAGTTTCCCTATAGCCCCTAACAGCATAAACTATTTTGTCCCCAGTAGTATTTACTTTATGATTTGTAAAATTTGCTTTTGGTGCTGTTGATTTATTAAATGGCCTTCTAATAGGTGAATGAAACTTATAAAAGTTATTTCTTTGTTTGATTTCATTCACAATAGGTCTAGCAGTATTAACTTTTCTAGTAGTACTAGTTTCTGCTGCTTGACTAAAAGGATTTTGTTTAGCAGTATTAACTGAAAATATGCCAGTTTTAGTTAGTACTGCTTTTGGAACAAACTTGTTTTGGTGATTCAATCTTTGCACATTGTTCCATACAGGTCTATTCTCCCCTTGACCAGTACCCTTACCCTTCTTTTTGTTCAATTCAACCTGTTTAGCCATTCTTTTCTCATGAAAGTCATAATCTCTAATAAGATGGCTAAAGCTACCACATACAAAACATGCCTTTTTAGTGAATCCATGTCCCAAACCCAGCCTTTTGGTCATTGAACCATTCCAATCTCTTTTGTCAACTTTAGAACTTGGACTACATGTGTTTTGTTCTTTAACAGTTTTCTGAGGAGTTTTTACATGCTTAACAATATTAACAAAAGCAAAACTAGGCTTTTCCTGTTCTTTTAAAGGTTCAATCACATATTCATCATCACTGTCTGACTCATACTCCTCAATGATAGGAGCATCAGACCAAACTTTAGATTGACTAACAACTTTGGGTTGAACTACAACTGGTTTAGGCACAGATTCAAGTGTTTCTACACTAGAATTGGTTTCAAAAGAGTCAAAATCACTAGTCTTAGCATCAGATTCACTAGTTTTAGACTGTTTTGGACCATATGTAAAATTTGACTCATCTATTCCAAAATCAGATTTAGGAGGTATGTAGTTTCCTGTCATTAGAGGGGGAACTGCATGCATTCCTTCAACTTTTGCAAATCTATCATACACAGGACTATCTTCTACATCACTTGACCTACTGTCAAATACACTTTCAAGAACTTCTTTTTTTATAACTTAAGACTCCTTCATGTATTTGATTTCCATACCCAAGCCCAAATTTGTCCCTAGTACTCATCTGACTATTTAGCAGTTTACTAAGGCCTTTAGAAGAACTTTGAAAATTCTCAAGTTTGGTTTTTAATTCTTCTTTTTCTTTTACAGCTTCTGCTAATAGTTTCTTATGATATGTAAGCACATCAGTTTCATCATCTAAATCAATTTTTATAAATCTAATATTTTCCTCTTACCAAAGTTGATTTTTCTGATGAGCAACTAATTGAGCCTCTACCTTTTTTAAAGCTTGAGTATAGGCTTGAATTTCTATACTCGCATCACCAAGTTGTTCTCTTTGTTCATCATATAATTTTTTAAGTTTAGCATATGATTCCACACATTCTTTTGAACAAGATGTTACCTCAGTGTCTGAGCCTGAATTGCTATAAGCCATCAAAGCAAAGTTCTCTTACTCATCCTCTGCATGACCAGTCCAATCAACACCTTCCCCATCAAGAGTTACTAAAGCTTTAGGTTCCTCCTGTTTTCCAGGTCTCCTCCCATTGTCTTTTGCTCTATATTCAGTGTTCCCTGCATCTCTTCTTTGCTTTCTTAATTTCCTTTTGATCTGCACTCTCTAGCAAAGTGCCATGTGTTATGGCAATTAAAGCACTCAACCTTGGTCTTGTCAAAGCCAACTGGTTCCTTGGCATCAAACTGCAGCCTTCTCCCTGTCTTCTTGTAAAACTTCTTCAATCTCATGGAAATCATGGCCACTTTCCATTTCAAGTCCATCTCTTCTAAATCAAACTCATCAACTTGTTCAAGATCTTCATGATCCAATTGTGGACCACTTGATTGATTAGCAAAGAAAGAGTACTTGAGTTCATCAGTGTATGATGAAGATCCTTCTTTTTATGAGTTATGGCCAGAAGAAGTAGAAACACCATAAGCAGTACTAACATCATTAGTACTGTTAGTGCTTTCAGAAGAAACAAATGCTACATTCTATGTGCTAGAAGATGATGCAGTAGAGACTTTAATATCAGACTCAAAGACTCTAAGATTGTTCTAGAGATCATCGAAGCTAAGAGTATGCAGTAGAGACTTTAATATCAGATTGACATCTTCAGTGGAGACACCTACACCATGAATCTCCAGTTGACTCAGAAGACACTAAAACCTGTCATAACCTTTGTGCAATCCTTCTGAGTTGGATACAGAAAAGCTTTCAAATTGTTGCCTGAGAATGTATTTCTGCATCTTCTTAGATTCATCATTGCCACCAAATCTAGATTTGATAGCTTCCTACATTTCTTTAGCATCAGCCATTTTGTGAAACTTTGCTAAATGGTCTTCTGGTATAGCCATAAGCAAGGTGGTTCTTGCTTTTCTTTCTCTTTCTCTAGCCAAAATCTCTTTAGCAGTTTTAGGAGGCAAAACCTTTATTTGTCCATTTGTATCTGTTGAGACTTGTACTGGACCATTTCCCTTTTGTATGACTTCCCATATAGGATAATCTGTATGCTCCAAGTAATGTTCCATTTTCATGGCCCATATGTCATACTCACCTTTCTTCAGAATAGGGAGTTTAATAGTTGACAGAGTGTGAGGGGTTTGTTGTGTAGGTGTAACTGGTGATGGTGGTGGTGGTGGATTATCATCATGAAATTCATCTTCTCCTGCCATTGAATAGATCTGAAAGGTAAAGGTTTATAACAGATCTATTTTGATTCTTCTTGCTCAGAGTTTCTCAACAAGCTCTGATACCACTTGTTGATCCTAATGAATAGATCTTTCTAGCTTGTCAATGGTGGTAGCTAATCTGGATAGATCCAAACTAACTACAAGAGAAACAATGACTATAAACAATATAGGTTATGCGGAAACTAACTTATACTGCTAAGAAGAACAATGAATAAAACAGAACTTTGATTACTATTAATCTGCTAGGTTACAGATGACTAACTATGAATATTTGTGAAACTTATATTTAACTTGTTTATCTAACTAATGCCGTAGGGTTCCTTTTATACACCAAGGAAACCCTAATAGGCTTACAAAACACGTTAAATAATCATGCATATCTATTCCTAATATATCTCATGCATATCACTTAAGCAGTACTATCTATATATGCTAGCAGTACTAACTTACTACTAACAGTATTAACTCTAACTGGCAGTACTAACAATGTACTGGCAGTAATAACTAATTATAACTAACAATACTAACTACTTAGTCTATTTTCTTGAATCTTTAGCATTCTTCACCAGCAGCACTAAGTATAACTAGCAGTAGTAACTTGTATAAGTAGCAGCACTAAGTTGTAGAAACTTCTAAACCCAACAACAAAGACGATCCAGACTGAAGGATAAAGATTTAAAGATCTCAGACATAAAGACGAAGTCAAAAGACAATGACAAAGGCTCAAGATCAAATATCACAAAGCATAAAGGAACAAGCCTACAACAAGATAAAGACCAAGACAAAGACAAGAGCTTAACGACAAAAGCAATCTCATTGATCTCATGAAGGAGTATCACAATGAACTCACTTCGGGGGTGATTGTTAGCCTCAAAATATTGAGTCAAACAAGAAGTTCGTTCATTAGGAATATAAGGTCTCGGTCATTTATATATTAAATGTTGTAATAGGCTAGAACGGGAATCGAGCTCATTTAATCTAATATTGTACGCGTTTTGGACTAAGGTCCAAAGTAATCCCGAGCCCGATCCAAGAAACAAATACCACGGCCCATTAAGCCTCAAATAGGCCGGCTCATTAAAGTGCTATAAATACCCCTCTCTAAGTGTGGAGAGAGTGTTGGTTCTTATTTGTCTCACACACACTTGTATGAATTAACCATTCCTTTTTCTCTCTTTATTTCTCTCTCTAATCTCTCTCTAAAATTATTTCATTTTCTTATTATCTATTTTTCTTGTATCAATGGTGAAGTGAAGGTGATATTGGGTTACCGACAATAATCGACCTATAGGGGGAGATTGTTAGGCTTAAAAGTGTCAATTATTGATAATTTAAGTAGTTTATTTGTTTTATATGTTGTTTAGACTTTATTTTATGTTTAAAATAGGAAATATAATAAAGTTAAGTGAGAATAATTAAAATATCTCACTTAACATAGATAGGAAGGGTAGTTTAGTCAATAAAAGAAATAGTGTTTACCACTTTATAAATACCCCTTCATTAGATGAAGGGGTTAAGGCTTGACATTGTATTTCTCTCTTTCCCTTATTTCTTTTTCTCTTTGTTATAAAATTGAAAATTGTGAAAAGTATTTCCTTCCTCTCTTACTATCTTTACAATCCTAAACTGCTAGTAGTGTGATTCAATATTTACCAACCTAACATATCTCTTGGTATCGATAATATTTATGTACCTAGAAATGTCGATTAATATTGACATGGGGTATGTAAATAAAGTTCGTACAAGAGTACAAATTCTTTCAAAACATGTCTTCTAAAATTTCTTATCACTTATGTACAAATTAGTGCATAACCCGTACTTCAAAGTAAGAAAGTTTATTTTTAAAGATAACTTATCCTAACAACGAAAAGAGAAATGTCTTTGGTCTTGTGTTGTTTATGCAAAACATTCAAAGTTTCGAGCTCAAGAAAATGACTTATGATTACTTCTGATCAGAACTTGGTTTTAAATAAAAGAAAAGTGTACGCTTCAGTGCGCTTTATCTTAAAAAGAAGAAAAATCTTCTTCGTCCTGAGCATTCTTTCAAAAAAATTATTGCTCGGGACATACGCCTTCTAAGTAAATATCAGCTTAGGACTCGTTCTTCAAATAAAAGAAAGTGTGCATTCATGTACATTTATCCTAACAACGAGAAGATTACAACTTCTCGGACTTGTGCTGGTTCATCAAAACATTCAAAGTCCTTAAGCTCAAGTAACATTGGTTTTCAAAACCGTTGAACACAATTTTTCAAGAAGTTCTTAAAAATGATTTTTCAAAATCTTTCAAAATTGTGTGTTCAACACTCCCTTCTCACGAAACTTTCAAAAGCCAAATCATTTTTTATAAGTGGATCAATTTTTGAGGGGAGCCCTTTAAAACCAATCTTTAATGCTTTTAGACACATTCTCTAAATGTCTATTTTAAGTGTGTCTATATCGACAATCGCGTCAGCGATCGAAGCTACATCCGGTCTAGAGAAATCGAAAACTGCGCTAGTGACCTAGTGACCATCCATTTTAGATATAAACTCATTGTGACATAACTAGTTTTCTCATTTTGTTTAAAACATATAAAAGTGGCCCAATCTCGATTTCACATGGAATTTTTAATGTCATATCTAAAAATTTTCAATTGGTGTCATAATTTTACAATTGGTGTCATTTATGTGAAATTGAGGGGAATTAAAGGAAAATTTTCCTTTAATTCATGCAACATAGTTGGTATCATTTTTCTACCCATGAAACTGTTTAAATGCCACAAATTTTAATCAATTGGTGTGAAAGTACTAAGAGATTTATTATTTCCACGAGGGGAGAAACTTGATTAAAATATGATCAATACAAAGTAATGTGATCTATAAGACTCAAGAGTTTAAGTGCAAATAACTCTTTCCTCCATTTGCAAAATAATTTCGAATATCGATGCACATGTGTAGGGGAGCATTTCTAAAGAATGAAACTCTCAAAGTGTTAAACGTTTTGATTTATTTCAACACTTTGATTGATTTCGATGCTTTTATGGTTTCAATAACTATACCCCACAACCAATTAACTCATTATCTTGATGAAGTCATAAGTTGGTTAAGGTTAGGTATAAGTTTTATGATCCAACCAAAAAACCAGAGGTATCTACCCATGGACATTCCATAGTTAGAATTAAAAGTCCTTAGGTTTGATTTGGAGATGGATGAGAAAAAGGAACAATGTTCACTAAGACATGAGTTATCACCAAAACATACACAACATGGTAATAGTAATGACGTCTTGGTAAACATTAAAGGGGTTAAAGAATGAAAAATAAATGTAAGGATAAAGGGTGAAAAGAAAAAAGCCCTCCATACACATTAGGCTGAAACCGGGTCAATACATATGCTACTAGAATCACAAAGATGATTTCTATTATTAAAGAAAGTCGTCATGGACCCAGTAATGCAAAGCACAACCCTTCCTATCCATTTAAGTTTCTCTCAAAAGATACTAGTCTCATTTTGCACGGAGATACATACATTATCTATTGACTTCTTACTCCGAGATTGTTGATATTAAAAAGGTGGCAGTCAGCTCCAGCCTTCGATCACTAAAACCAAAATGAACTAATCGAGTCTAAAGCCAAAAGAGATGAAAATATAAATCTCACTAGGACACAACATCAAATACACTTGATAACTCATATCTAACAAGTGGTATCAAAGAGTCCTACGCATTATCCTTGTGATCTTACTAGAACATTCAGAGTGATGCTCTTTAGCATTTCACAATAACGAATGGAAATCCTTACAGTGTCAACATAAAACAGTATTACGGTAGGTAACATGGAAAATCTTGTAAAAGATCAAACATGTGATAAATGGTAATCCAATGCGAACCAGGCTTGCGAATTGACAGGAAACACCAAAATCATTGTTGCTCACTTCACAGTGTGCATCAATGATTCACCAATATTCGCCTGTTATTCTTACTTGTATGGGAATCCGGATATAGGAACAACTATGGGATATCGAAAAGCTTCGTTAGCGTCGCTAGACGTGTCAGCTCTAGATAAACTACACTTTTAGCTGGAAAACCTGTTAATACACTTTCAGCTGGAAAACCTGTTAAGGAGATTCATTCATGAATTGAATATTGATGGCGCATGTATAGTATTTATACTGTAAAATGGTCCTTACAGAAACCGAAGGTTAAAGTTACCAAAATTTGACGTATGAACAAGACACTCGTCTATATATGCGGTTTTATTGCTAACCCTTATACATGCAGGTACAGACGATGGCATAATTACCTTATTCCAGCTCTATCATATTCATAGCCACATGTTCATACTTAATCTTCAAAGATTCAAATGTCAAAGATGAAAGCTCATGTCAAAGAAAGATACATTTCCACAACTTTGATAATCAAGTTCTTCCTCAAAACCATCAAGTATATGATTGAAGTGAATCAAGTTAAAATTACTACTTCAAAGAATGATGAAAATAGGAGATTGATAACTTTCAAGACAAGTATGAACATGTTGGTTGGCATGTAATGATGAAAGATTTAAAGATCTCAGAATTCAAAGTCAAAAGACAATGGCTCAAGATCAAAATCACAAAGCATGAAGGAACAATGTCTACTACAACAAAGTTCAAGACCAAGACACAAGACCGCAAAAAGGCAAAGCAGATAAAGTCAAACAAAGAAAGAGATGACAGCTCCTTTGGGGGAGATTATTAGCCTTAAAATATTAAGTCTAACAAGGAAAGTCACGATCATCATTTATATAGTGTCGGTCTTACGTTTTAGGAACTTTGTAACAAATGTAATAGGCTAGTTATGGACATGGGCTCGAGGTTTAAGTTAATATTGTATACGTTAGGGGCCAAAAGCCTACCTAAAGCTAAGCCCGACCCATTCTCTCAAACCTTAGGCGTCCCTTATCCTAAGGAGCTTATATATACCCTTCTTCTCATGTAGAGAGGGGGTTGGTTGTTTGTATTTCATTTATCTTCTAGTGAAATATCATCCTCCTATTTCTCTCTTATTTCTCTCTCTCTCTCTCTCTCTCTCTCTCTCTTTCTCTCTCTATCTCTCTCTATCTCTCTCTCTCTCTCTCTCTAGTTTTATCTATCTTCTTATCTTCTTTCTTATCTATTATGTATGAGTTCGATTAAAGTTTTACACCTTATAGATACTGTGAGAGAGAGCGCTTGAAGTGGAAAGCTATGTGAGTGAGGGGGTGATGGGGAATCATGATTTGGTTAACATACCGCTGTTTAATATATAGTTATAATATGTAAAGTGGGAGTTGAGTAATTTATGTAACACTCCCAAATAGGGTCGCAACAGAATATGGGTCTGAGAGTGTTACATCATAGATCAATAGCATAAGATATGAGAACGACCTCTAAATGAGTCGTTTAAAAATAATACATTAGATTTAATAAACTTGTTTCTTACAAAAGCTCAAGGCTTAACATGTTCACTTGTAAAAGTAATGATTTTAAAACATAAAAAATATCCTCAAAATATAATGCTTCTAAATCTTTATGCAATGACATCCAAAATAACAACCACCAATGTATCCTTGTCTTGTACCTTATTGACCTTAGAAAAACATGATTTAAAACGTCAACATAAAGTTGGTGAATTCACAGGTTTAAGTTATGTATAAAGTAGGACTGCAAGATTTCCAAGTGTATGATAAGTAACGAATACAATATCACAAAAGTAATTACGAAATGCACTGAGCTCATGTCACTGAAGCTACAACATGTATGCAAATTAATGAAAATAATGTGCCCATGTAGATGTTCAACACGCAACATCCAAATTGTTCCAACATGGTATACATTCGTTGTTTTGGTACCTTCGAAACTAGTAAGCGCTACTCACCCGAACGGGGATGTCAATCACAAATAGATCTATTCATAACATTCGCGCTTACAATTCAGTAATTAACAATTCATGATTTATGGCCATAGTGGGTTGTAGCTACTTAGGTAAACTCGTAATTTTGTTTAAAGTGTACTTGCGTCCAATTGTAAAACAATGCATGTTTCTCACCCCCAAAGTTGTAAATTATTGTAATAGAATAAAAGTGGGGCTATGAACTCACCTCAAGTGAATGGTTTGATTATCTAAATCAAATAAGTAAATCGTCTCGGGAAATCCAAATGCAGCCTAATTAATTATAGGCCGTATGAGTATAATGTATTTTATATAAATACAAAATCACAAGTTATATAGTTACATCACCACCTAATAGCTTTTATTTAATTTAAAATGTCAAAACAATATTTAAATTGTACTTTGTTAAATAAAGGTATATGTATTTGTACTTGTAAAATAAAATGCTATCTTTGCCCAACAATTTATTATTTGATCATAATATATGAGTTAGTATTTATATTGATTATATAATGATATTACATAATTAGTTTAATTGTTTTTATAAAAATAGTGCACAAGTTTAAAAATAGTGCATAAGGTTTTATAAACCTTATATATTTATCGTTTTAACTTCGTTTTACATGTTATTTATACCCATTGATTCGTAACTTTTACAGTTTTTGTAAAATATATAAAACTACTTTTATAGATTTAATCATCGTAACCTTATAAAAGTCATGACTTACTCATTTTAATTCGGTTTCGCTTGTTCTTTATATGTATGGATTCGTGACAAGATAAACTATGTAAATAAAATACTTACTGAATTTATAAAAAATATGTGTCAACTCAGAAAATTCAAAATAGTTTATAAAAATATTTTTATAAACTTAAATCTTGCAAAACTCGTAACTTATTCGTTTTAATTTCGTTTTTGGAGTTTCTTATATGCTTGGAATCCTCATGACAAGTACTATCATTATAAAATACTCCCATTATTTTACCAGACTTGAAACAGTAATGGTTTTATAAAATAACTTTTATAAAAACACTTCTATATATTTAATTATCGTAAACTTGTAAATGTCATAACTTCTTCGTTATAGCTCGGTTTTTCGAGTTCTTTATATGCTTACGATCCTTATAATATGTACTATTTGAATAAAATATTTCCAAAATTTATAAAAATTTGGATCTTAACAGTGTGTATAAAACAATGGGCTTTTTATATAATTTAAAAATTAGTTTTTATAAATCTATTACTTGAGAAATTTTGTACAAGTCCTTTGCCATACCTTATGCCATATGTCTTACATATTTTAGGTCCTCTAAATTGTCCATAGTGATTGTACAAGTGAAGTCCTCATGATATTTTATTTATAAACTTTTATATAAAGTGTGTTCTTCCATTTTAAACATTATTTCACCATACATATATATAAATTCGAATCTCATATGATCTTGTATTATTTTATAAATCATAAAAATAAACCTAGGTGGTGACTAACATAATAACTAGTATGTAAAACATGTAATGACATACTTGAAAAGATTAAGGTTTAAGAAAACCTTATGAGTGTGTAGGATGAAGAAGAAGACAAGATCAAACCCTACTTAACCAACCCAATTTAGAAACCTTAATTAAGAAACCCTAGCTTTGTTCTTGATTAACCCTTGCTAGAATAATTACCCAAGCTTCCAATACTCTTCCAACACCTTAGATGTAACTACCAAGAACAGTAGTATACTTGAACCTTACTAAAATCAAGAGTTATATGAAACCCTAATTGGTGAAAGTTGGTCGTAAGTTAGAGGGAGTATAGAGAGAGTTTTTGTTTAGTTTGATAGTTGTTAAGTGTGTGTGTATTATGAGTTCTAAGGCTTGTGTTATATAGGAGAGGTAATGAAGTAAACCATGGATGAGTAATGGTTTAGGGTACAAAGGAAAAGAGCTCTCCTCATCTCTATACATATACACGGCCAAGATGGGTGAGAGGGTACTAGTGACAAGCCAGTTACTAGAAATATATGTTTAGGGTACATCTTGTGTAAGTTATAACTAAAAAGGTGGAACTTAGTGGGGATTTTGTGATTTATTTCTTGTGTTCACTTCTTGTATCCGGCCATAGGTGGGTTAAGAGTAGGAAATGAGTTAATTTTTATGTATTGGGTATAAAAGTGGGTATTTGTTTTAGTATAGATGGGTATTGGTGCTTCCGGGTATGCCTAAACGTATTTTATTGTGAAACGCAGTCGCTTTACGTAACCAATAAAAATAAAATATGAAAAAGTTATAAATTATACTCATAATATTTATATAACACTTGATTGACGTAAACTTTAACTTATTTGGTGTCCGTTTACGTTGAATGATGATTTTTAGTTTACGCGATTTAACTATACGATAAAAAATAAAAGCAAACTCGTAAAACCCTAAAAATAAATAATGACAATAATTGAGTCGGAAGATGACCTGAAATGACGGATTGTTTTAGTCTTCTCCTGTTAAAGGAGCCTTGTCCACAAGGCTCAAGATGCGGCAGTTGTCGAGGTTGCTGTCTTTGTGAAGAGATGCGAATACTTCTTCCGGAATTGATCTTCATGTTCCCATGTGAACTCAGGACCTCTCCTGGAGTTCCATCGAACTTTGATGATGGGGATACGACTCTGCTTTAACCGCTTGACTTTACGATCCATAATTTTTACTGGTTCTTCAACGAAGTGGAGTTTATCATCAATGTGTATTTCATCCAACGAAATTGCCAACGGCTCGTCAGATAAACACTTCTTTAGATTGGATACATGAAACATGCTATGAACCCTGCTTAACTGTTGAGGAAGTTTGAATCTATAAGCAATGATTCCCACTTTGGCTAATACCTTGAAAGGTCCAATATATCTCAGGTTCAACTTCCCCCGTTTGCCAAAACGAATAACCCCTTTCCAAGGTGATACCTTTAACATAACTCGGTCACCAAATTGAAATTCTAAAGGCTTACGCCTCTCATCGGCGTAACTCTTTTGGCGATCACGAGCGGCTTGAATTCTTTGCTTGATTTGGACAATCTTCTCGGTTGTCTCATGAATAAGTTCTGGACCGGTGAGTTGAGCGTCTCCGACCTCGGCCCAACAAACAGGTGATCGACACTTCCGACCATAAAGTTCCTCGAATGGGGCAGCTTTAATACTAGCATGATAACTATTGTTGTAAGAAAATTCAATTAGCGGTAAGTGTCTTTCCCAACCATTCCCAAAGTCTATCATGCAAGCGCGCAACATATCTTCTAGTGTCTGAATGGTTCTTTTGCTTTGCCCGTCGGTCTATGGATGGTAAGCAGTACTCATATCCAACCGAGTACCCAAAGCCTTTTGATATGCCCTCCAAAAATTTGACGTAAATCTACCATCATGGTCACAAATGATTGAGACTGGTATTCCATGTCTCGTGACTACTTCTTTCAAGTACAGTCTTGCTAGTTTGTCCATAGGTTCATTTTCCCTCATCGGTAAAAAGTGTGCAGACTTGGTAAGTCGGTCTACAATTACCCATATGGTATCGTTTCCACTTGGCGTCCTTAGGAGCTTGGTGATAAAATCCATAGTGATATTGTCCCACTTCCATTGAGGAATCTCTGGTTGCACCAACATACCAGATGGTTTTTGGTGTTCAGCTTTGACCTTTAAACACGTCAAACACTTGCTAACATAGGTGGCAATGTCGGCTTTCATGTTAGGCCACCAGTATAATTGCTTCATGTCTTGGTACATTTTATCGGAACCCGAATGAACAGAATATTTAAACTTGTGAGACTCATGCATAATTAGAGTCCTTAGATCACCATAGCACGTCAACCAACTTCTGTTATTCAAACACAGTGTTCTGTCCCTACGCGGTTCCAACTTCTCCTTCCTGTGTTTTTCTGGTTCCTTAGAATTTTCAATTAGCATACCTCCCACATCTTCAGACTTGAGGTTTTTTGGTTTTCTGCCTCAGTCTGAGCCTCCAAAATCTGCTTGGGAAGATCCAAACTAATAGTTATAACTAAGTCTCGAACCCATAATGGTTTAATTCGCTCTTTCCTGCTCAAAGCATCAGCTACAACATTCGCTTTCCCCAGTGATAACGAATTTCACAATCGTAATCACTAAGCAATTCCAACCAACGGTGTTGTCTCATGTTCAATTCCTTTTGATCAAGGATGTGTTGTAAACTATTATGATCAGTGAACATGGTACATTTTGTCCCGTACAGATAGTGCCTCTAAATCTTCGGAGCGAACACTACTGCGCCTAACTCTAAATCGTGAGTTGTATAATTCTTCTCATGAACTTTCAGTTGTCGTGATGCATAAGCAATCACCTTGTCTCTTTGCATTAGCACAGCGCCCAAACCTTTGATCAAAGCATCACAGTAAATGATAAATTCTTCGCTTCCTTCGGGTAAAGCCAGAATTGGTGCACTACACAATTTTTGCTTTATCAATTGAAAAGCTGCTTCTTCTTTGTCACCTCAATCAAACTTGACCTTCTTTTGAGTAAGCTTGGTCATTGACTTGGCGATCTTTGAGAATCCTTCAATGAATCTTCGATAGTAACCGGCAAGACCTAGAAATTGATGAATCTCCGTTGCAGTCTTAGGAGATGCCCAATCTTTAATGGATTCAATCTTGGCGGGATCCACATGAATACCCTGACTGTCAATCACGTAACCACGGAACTGTACTTTAGGAATCCAAAATTCGCATTTAGAGAATTTGGTATACAACTGCTCCTTCTTAAGCAACTCCAAGATTAGCTGGAGGTGCTCTTCATGCTCTTGCTTGCTCTTCGAATATATCAGAATATTGTCAATAAACACAATCACGAGTTTATCCAAATATGGTTTGCACACCCGATTTATGAGATCCATAAATACAGCCAGTGCGTTAGTCAAACCAAACGGCATAACTTGAAATTTATAATGTCCATATCAAGTTCTGAAAGCGGTCTTCGGAATGTTTTCATCTGAACCCTTAGTTTATGGTAACCCGATCTCAGGTCGATCTTCGAGTAGACACTCGAACCTTAAAGTTGATCGAACAAATCATCAATCCTTAGAAGCGGATAACGGTTCTTCACTGTCAGCTTATTCAATTCCTAGTAATTAATGCACACCTGGAATGATACATCCTTCTTCTTGACAAACAAGACCAGAGCTCCCCAAGGTGAGGAACTGGGTCTTATGAAGCCTTTGTCGGAAAGTTCTTTTAGTTGATCTGACAATTCTTTCATCTTGGACGATGCTAATCGATAAGGTGCTCGTGCTACAGGTGCAACACCAGGTATTAGATCGATTTGAAATTCCACTTGGCGGGTTGGTGGTATACCCGACAAGTCCTCGAGAAAAACTTTAAGAAAGTCTCAAACAATAGGTACATCCTCAAGTCGCTTCTCCTTCGACTTGTCTTTGGCCTCCTTTATGGTAACATGTGCCAAAAAGACATGGCATCATTTTAGCAAGTACTTTTGAGTTTTGGTACACGAGATGATGTTTAATCGGGACCCGTGTCCGTTGTCGCTTCCGTCACCACGAACAATTAATGTTTCATTTCCCTAGGGAATACGAACGATCTTCTCGGCACAAACTATCACGGCATGATACATTGACAACCAATCCATACCAATTATGACGTCAAAACTACCAAGTTCTACGGGCATTAACTCGATGTTGAATGGATGATTTAAGAAGTTTAAAGTGTAACCCCGTATAATAGTAACTACTCTAATTATTTTTCCGTCGGCTAGTTTGACATCATAATCATGGTCTAGTGTAGATGGAACAATATCAATGAGGGAACTAAATGCAGTAGACACAAAACTCCTATTGGCACCAGTATTAAATAAGATAGAAGCATAGCAGTTGTTTAGGAGAAACGTACCTGTCATGACATTGGCATCTGGGTTTTTCCCCGCATTCTCCACTGCATAAGCCCTTGCAACAACATTACCATTACCAGCCTGGTTTCCCTGATTTATGTTCTTTAGTTTCAGGCAATTACTCTTGAAATGACCTTGAGCTCCACACTCAAAACAAGTGATAACTCTTTGATTTGCCTCTTGGGCTCTATGGTTGTTGTTGGCAGCAGTTAGGCTTCTACAATCCCGGGTTTGATGACCAGTCCTCTTGCAGTTGGCACATTTGGTAGGGCTCTGACCATCATGGTGGTAGTTGCATTTAGGGCATAGAGGTTTAGATCCTCCGTACGGTTTCTTCTCTCTAGGCCCTGCAGTATAGGCCCGTGCCACATTGTTCCTTTTGAATGGTTGTTGTTGGTTTTGGTTGTTCCTTGAAGTGTCATCAAACTTTCTCTTATTTTCAGCTTGATGTTCAGTAAGAGTGAGGATCTTTTGATCCATCAGTTCGTTTGCAAACTCAATTGCCTCTTGCATTGTCATGGG
Source organism: Tanacetum coccineum (assembly GCA_026074375.1). Taxonomy (NCBI): domain Eukaryota; kingdom Viridiplantae; phylum Streptophyta; class Magnoliopsida; order Asterales; family Asteraceae; genus Tanacetum; species Tanacetum coccineum. The sequence continues at coordinate 141,135 of BQNB010000473.1, read as the reverse complement.
CTTAGATGCCTTCACACTCCCATGAATCATGTCGGGAAGACCACCGACATAATTTCCAACTTCATCCGATTCCTTTGGAAACATCCTATTGCACATCAATGCCAACTCTTAAAAACGTTGGTTATAACTTAGCACATCGGTACCTTTTACCTTCAAGTTCTACATTTTAGTTTCCAGCTTTTTGATCTCACCCCTTGGGCAGTATTTATCGGTCATAATATTTTTCAAAGTTTTCCATGGCATTGCATACGCAACATCATGTTTGACAGTCGTAACGTGGGAGTTCTACCATGTCAAGACATTTCCTTGAAGAGTACAAGTTGCAAACTTGACCTGATATGCGACAGTGCAGTTGCTGATATGGAAAACATATTCCATCTTTTCTAACCATTGGGTCAGACCGACAACTCCTTAAGTACCTTTGAAATTCAGAGGTTAGCACTTTAGGAAATCAGTGTAAGTGCACTCATGAACAATAGACACCTGTCTTCTTCCGCCAGTTCTTGAATCATGGCTGTCATCGCCATTTCTGCTTATGTTTGCATCACGTTCTGCCAATACATCAGCAACACCTCAGGCTATTAGTGCCTTAATCTAAGCATCGGTCATAGGTGTAGAGGTGGTGGTTGTTGTGGCGATTCTTTTCTTTAGTGCCATTTTCTTCAAAATCACAAGAAAATACAACACACATTAGATTTCGTAAAATCATAATCGTGACATGACATATGCAATATAAATAAAATGAGATCACAACACACAGTGAAATATACAAGTGAAGTGAAATCAACAATGATATAAAATCGACATTCATTCATAATAAATTCGATAACATACATGATAATCCTTGGTTACAAATGACCAGTACATGAGATAAAAAATGAAAAATACGGTCCTAAGGCAATGCTAGTTGGGCTCACCCATAATACTTAGCATGTCATACAATGATAGCTAAAAAAATAAAACAAAAAATCCCTACAGCCTACGAGCTGGGAGTAACCCATAAAAACTTAATAGGATATATAGGATAGCTACAAAAGATACAAGACTAACAACTGCTACCAGCCTCAACCGGCTCATCTTGAGGCTCTAGATCTCTAGCCTCTAGTGTCTGAATACGTCCAAGTGTTATAGTCAACTAAGTCTAAAGTGATGAAGTCTGAGCCATCAATGTTGCAACCTGTGCCTCTAGTATCCTGACATGGGCCTCTATAGCCGCACTCCTATCCTCAGAACCAGCCCATGCCCTACGAGCATACATCGCCTCTCTATCCAAAAGCATAGTTGTGCGGCGACGGTGATACGACCTATCTCTGAATAGTGTGTTGACTCGGGCTCTCAGAAAAGCTCAATCGTCTTGTGCATCCTTGAATCGTACATAGAACTCATCAGTGTCATGCCTAATAGTAGTAGCAAGCTCTGTCACTCTCTGGTTGACCCCCTCTAAGGTGGTCGATGCTATCTCCTGTATAGCCTCAACTATCTCATCCCAAGTGTTTGTAATCCCATAACCCATCTCCCTAACCTTGTCTCGCCTAACGTCGGCCTCTAGAGTAGGCCCTGGCTGTCTAGCAGCTGCTGCTGAACTCTCCCCGACCTCGAATCTAGAAGCGAGAGTAGTAAAGCAAGCTCTCTTCCGAGGCGGCATCTCAACATCGGGAATAATAGTCCTATGGGAAGTAGATGGTAGTAACAGGGGTGGTGATGCAGCTCTCATCCGAATCCCAGCTGCTTTATAGCCCAATGGTGCCTCGGCATAAGTAGGGCTAGTAGTGGGTGGTGATGGTAGGGGTAATGGTAGAGATGATACATGTAGTGGTGGTGAGGGAATCTGGGGTAGTGGAGTGAGTGGAGATGGCGGTGGAGTAGGTAAGGCAAGAAGACTAGCAACCTCTACCTCAGATGGAAATGGTATAGGTGTCTTCCATGCCATACGGAGTCGAGTTTGGGAGAGTGGTACAACAATCTGAGGTGATCTGGGTGATGGTGGTGTAGGTGCAGACTCATCAGTCTCAAATACCTGTGTATCCCTAACTGAGGGAACAGGGTCAACAACAGGTACTGCAGAAGAGTCGGCTGGAGCTAGGTGCTCTTCCCCCTTATCATCATCCTTGTCCTCGAAGGCCTCCTCATCATTGTCATCAACATCATCATCATCATCGTCATCATCGAAGGACTCATCATCACCATCCCCTCCATTAGTAGGATAGTCAGCATGATCCTCCTCGGGGTCCTCATTGGGGTCCTCCTCCGGATCAGAGTCAACCTTATAGCCCGGGGATAGGGCTGTAGGTGAAGCATCATCTGGTAGAGGCTGATCCTCCATAGGTGCCTCAGCATCAGATGGCACTAAGTACTCTGGGTACTCAGGCTCAGGTACATAAACTGGCGAAGGTGGGTGCTCAGGACCGGGCACGTAATCAGGAGATGGTGGGTGCTCAGGTCCAGGCACATAGTCCAAAGATGGTGGGGCTACCGAATGCATAAGGAGTCTATCGTATCCGTATATAATGACTCCTGGAGAACGTACGTCAGGCGGCTTATCATAATCACTGGATATCGATGTGTAGGTAACTGTGGATGAAGACATGACTGCTGAAACAATAAAATAAACTTATATAAGTATATTATATAAGACCAGTATAGTATATACGTAATATGATATAAGTACGTATATAGATCATGAAAGCATCTAGTATAACCAACTAATGCAACTCAATAGTGTATGTATGTCCCGTGAAGCTTTTGTATGATGCAATGTTTGTGAAAATGGTTATAGTTCAAGTAAAACATTTGACCTGGTTCTCTATAACCTTGGCTCTAGATACCAATCTATAACACCCCAAATAGGGTCGTAGCGGAATATAGGTCTGAGAGTGTTACATCATAGATCAATAGCACAAGATATGAGAACGACATCTAAATGAGTCTTTTAAAAATGATACAGTAGATTTAATAAACTTGTTTGTTACAAAAGCTCAAGGCTTAACATGTTCACTTGTAAAAGTAAAGATTTTAAAACATAACAAATATCCCCAAAATGTAATGCTTCTAAATATTTATGCAATGACATCCAAAATAATGACCACCAATGTATCATTGTCTTGTACCTTATTGACCTGAGAAAAACATGCTTTAAAACGTCAACATAAAGTTGGTAAATTCACAGGTTTAAGTTATGTATAAAGTAGGACTGTAAGATTTCCAAGTGTATGATAAGTAACGAATACAATATCACAAAAGTAATTACGAAATGCACTAAGCTCATGACACTGAAGCTACAACATGTATATGTATTCAAATTAATGCAAATAATGTGCCCGTGTAGATGTTCAGCCCGCAACATCTAAATTGTTACACGATTCAAAACACCTTATTCAGGGGGTCTTGGTTGATCAAAGAGCATAAGATGAACCATATTGTTTTTAGTGAGAGAAAGTAGAGAGAGGGTGAGATGAACACAAAGAAGGAATATTAGATTGAAAGAGAAAATGAGAAAAATAAAGTGAACATCTACCACCCCTCATGGAGAGCCATGAGGGGTATTTATACTAAAAGAAAAGCAAACTATTCCTAGTTTACATAAATGACCCCTGCGTGACACGCAGTGTCCAAGTCTAGTCCAATTCACGTGTAAGACGCCAGCTTCACTAAAAAGTGAGGCTAACAATCTCCCTCCAAGATGGCGTCACACGTGAATTGGTTACAATGTTCCCTACAAGCAAAATAAAGAAAAATGATAAGAATGAAGTCCAGTATTCCTTGAGAATATCTTCGACGATCTGCTTGAATACTCTAGCTTTATTTCTTTTGCTTGTAGACGAACATGTTGATGAAATCTTCAGCTCCCTCTCAAACAGACACCCCTGAGACTGATAAGAATTAATACACCGTTCTTGAGGGAGGGATGATATCATCAACATTGTCTCACTTAGGAAGCATTCCAGTCTTGTTTGAATTCAGCCCAAAGTACACACTTTATCCCCTTTTCAAAGTCGAAATCGTAGCACCAAAATCAATTAAGACCTGAAAAAGCACTTTTCTCCCTCCAGGAAAGTGTAGATATGAATTGCTACACCAAAGTCAATTAAGTCCCAAGTGTAAGCAATTTATCCCTCTACGTAGTCAAATGGTAACATCAAAGTCAACTAAGTCCCGAATGTACCAAATTAAATTGTTTCACCAAAGTCAATTAAGTCCCGAGTGAAAGCAATTTATCCCGATGCGTAGTCAAAACTGTAACATCAAAACGGTAACATAAAAAATCAACCAAGTACCGGATGTACACATTTCTCCCTCCAGGATGATGACTAACTGAGGAATCATCCTACACATGTGTACATCATATGCCAACTGGAACTGCTTACTTAGCTTCATAGCCCGTAATTGCATAAGCAATACTCTGTGAAAATATGTCGGCACTCTCTTTACATCTCTCTTGATCAACCCGATCTAAATCCCCTTATCTATTCTGTCGGCTAATACTGATGACCACTGATGGAGACAACCCAACGAGAGACGAACCCGAGAATGAAGCAAAATCCCCGACTTGTGACTTAATCTTGTACTATCCATGTGACAAAGGAACGGTGTAGAGGCAAATCTCTGAGTACCATATACTCACCCAAAAGCATACAAAAAATACATCGCCATTTGAAATCTCCTCAACTACGTGAGACACTGAGTACTACAATGTAACTCCTTAAAGTGATAGCTACTTTGTGGGTGTAGGAAGAAAGAATCACAAAAGCAACTAGAGATCCAAGTCTTCGTCACTAATACAAGTCATCTTCGTTGTGGAGAAAGAAAGAACTGAAGATGAAATAAGTACACGCCCGTGAAAGCCTACTTCAATCCCAAATATGCAACATCGTACAAATTCTCCGTAGTTATTAAAATTCAATACTAGCCATTATGAATGAAGGTGAATTTTGATAAGGATTGTTTTTAGTGTAATGTATTGTGTTTGTTGTGTTGTTGTTCGTGATTTTTGATATGATTGTTAACGGATATCGGCTCAAAAAAATAGAACATAAGCACGACCGTCCAAGTAATAAAACTTGGTCACTTTTACATTACCCGTCATAAAGTTGTTTTAATACTCGACCTAATCCATTAACTTAACCGTCCAATTAATACAATTTAGCCCATCTAATAAATATCATAATCGGCCCACGTTTTTGGCAATACCGGATCCAGCCCACACATCATATAATGCATCCCATCATAACATTAACTCTCGGCCCACTAATACCCGGTCCCACACATTCCACTTATTAATTTTGGGATATAAACCATAACCCTAATCTTATATCACAACTCAGACACCAAACTCTCTCCCCAACCCTAATTTCACTCCAATAACCACGCCCCACCTCATAAGGTCAGATCTACACGTCCATCGTTTTACTTAATCTAAACCCAAATCTCATATACACCACAGACACGTCCCTTTCATCATTGACCGTGAACCAACGAATCAATAATCAACCCATTTGGTTATTATCATTTATAACTTGATTCGTTTATTAGGAGCATATCTACGACTTCTTTTACTTGACAGAACGGCTTCAAGATCTTTGTAAAGAAAGGTCTCGGGGTAGGTTTCTTTTAATTGTTCTTGAGTTCCAACGAAACAAAAGGATTGACTATAACATAATTGTTATAAGGCATTCTTGATTTTCGGATAGTAAAAGAGCTATGCTCACCACAAATCTATGATGAAATTCTTGAAAGGTTTTGTTCTACGAACAACTTCATTAATTATTCAAAAGAGAATCTGAGATTATTTATCTTTATAGCTTCGATAATATGTTGGTGTTTGAGATGGGTGTTGGAAAACTTGCATACTTTTAATAGCGTAAATCGAATAACGTTAACAAGTAAATGAACGGAAAGAATTAACAGATAATTAAAGTGTTGTAATTGGTTGTAGATGTTATGGGTTATGTTGTTGATTATTTGGATTTGATGTGGCTGTTGTGGTTCGAGTTGATTGTGGTATAGAGTCTGATCTTAATCAGTTATTTTCTATTGACCCAAGACTCGTTGTGACTCAGTGAGTTACCCGGGTCAACTCGGTAATGACTGAATTGACTCGGTTTTGGTTGGGGTGTATAGCTCGCCTGGCTTGGCGGATGTATAGTTCGCCCAAGGTTTTTCGGTATAGTTCGCCCACCCCAAACGTATACATCGATTGTTGTGAAAGTTTATAGATCGCCCAACTTGGAAATGGTATAAATCGCCTTGGAGCGGTATAGATCGCCTAGAGTAACACCAGTGTATAAATCGCCCAGTTTAAGCCTATACATCACCTACACTAGGACAAAATGTACTTTTGTCATTTTGAAAAAAACACAAGACTTTTTTTTTTTGAAAGGAAAATAGTTGGGTCTGAGTCATGTGGATCTGGTGAACCTTGGATGAAGGACACAAATAAACCCAGAAATAAGCACACCCAATAAGCCATTTACCAAGTAAAAAGCCATGAAAACTTTAGACAAATAATCCAATAAGCTCGACATAAACACTTGGACACACCCAAAAACAACGAAATAAGCTAACACCACCACATACAACCACCGAAACTGTAAAACTTTCAAATCTGCTTGAAGAACAGTCGAAATAAACTTTTTGTGAGTTTTGGAAAACGAAAGGACAAAAAAAAAACTCATAAAACCAATAGATAATCTGTTAGAAAACAGATTTAGTCAACAAATCAAACCCATGGCATTTTCTAAAAAAAACAGCCACGAAAAATAAGCTTAAAATAAGCTTATTTCACGAAGCAACAAACACAAATATAAAACACCTCCGGTTAGCTTTTGATACCAATTGTTACACGATTCAAAACACTTTATTTAGGGGGTCTTGGTTGATCAAAGAGCATAAAATGAACGTTTTTTGTGAGAGAAAGTAAAGAGAGGGTGAGATGAACACAAAGAAGGAATATTATATTGAAAGAGAAAATGAGAAAAATGAAGTGAACATCTACCACCCCTCATGAAGAACCATGAGAGTATTTATACTAAAAGAAAAGCAAACTATTCATAGTTTACATAAATGACCCTTGCGTGACACGCACTGTCCAAGTCTAGTCCAATTCACGTGTAAGATGCCAGCTTCACTAAAAAGTGAGGCTAACACAAATTGTTCTGACATGGTATACATTCGTCGTTTCGGTACCTCCGAAACTAGTGAGCGCTACTCACCCGAATGGGGATGTCAATCCAGTAATTAACAATTCATGATTCATGATTCATGTGCATAGTGGGTTATGGCTAATTAGGCAAACTTGTAATTTTGTTTAAAGTGTACTTGCGTCCAATTGTAAAACAATGCATGTTCTCACCCAAAGATGTAAATCATTGTAATTGTATAAAAGCGGGGCTATGAACTCACCTCAAGTGAATGGTTTGATTATCTAAATTAAATAAGTAAATCGTCTCGGGAAATTCGAATGCAGCCTAATTAATTATAGGCCGTATAGTATAATGTATTTTATATAAATATAACATCACAAGTTATATAATTACACCACCACCTAATAGCTTTTGATTAATTTAAAATGTCAAAACAATATTTAAATTGTACTTTGTTAAATAAGAGTATATGTATTTGTATTTGTAAAATAAAATGCTATATTTGCCCAACAATTTATTATTTGATCATAATATACGAGTTAGTATTTTTATTGATTATATAATGATATTATATAATTAGTCTAATTGTTTTTATAAAAATAGTGCACAAGTATAAAAATAGTGCATAAGGTTTTATAAACCTTATATCTTTATCGTTTTAACTCCGTTTTACATGTTATTTATACCCATGAATTCGTATTAAGAAATTTTATCAAAATATTATACTTATAATATTTTAGTTACTGGTGAACAGTAACTTTTACAGTTTTTGTAAAACATATAAAACTACTTTTATAGATTTAATCGTCGTAACCTTATAAAAGTCATAACTTACTCATTTTAATTCCGTTTCGCTTGTTCTTTATATGTATAGATTCGTAACGAGATAAACTATGTAAATAAAACACTTACTAAATTCATAAAAATCTGTGTCAACTCAGAAAATTCAAAACAGTTTATAAAAATATTTTTATAAACTTAAATCTTGCAAAACTCGTAACTTATTCGTTTTAATTCTGTTTTTCGAGTTTCTTATATGCTTGTAATCCTCATGACAAGTAATATCATTATAAAATATTCCCATTATTTTACCAGACCTCAAACAGTAAGGGTTTTATAAGTAACTTTTATAAAAACACTTTTATATATTTAATTATCGCAAATTTGTAAATGTCATAACTTCTTCGTTATAGCTCGGTTTTTCGAGTTCTTTATATGCTTACGATCCTTATAATATGTACTATTTTAGTAAAAAGTTTCCAAAATTTATAAAAATTCGGATCTTAACAGTAGGTATAAAACAGTGGGCTTTTTATATAATTTATAAATTAGTTTTTATAAATCTATTACTTGAGAAATTTTGTACAAGTCCTTTATTATACCTTATGCCATATGTCTTACATATTTTGGGTCCTCTAAATTTTCCATAGCGATTGTCCAAGTGAAGTCCTCATGATCTTTTATTTATAATTTTTTATAAATAAACTTTCAACAAATTATTTTATAAACTAAACATATAAATTAATTAACACTTATATAAAGTGTGTTTTTCCATTTTAAACATTATTTCACCATACATATATATAAATTCGAATCTCATATGATTTTGTAATGTTTCATAAATCATAAAAACAAACCTAGGTGGTGACTAACATAATAACTAGTATGTAAAACATGTAATGAAATACGTGAAAAGATTAAGGTTTAAGAAAACCTTATGAGTGTGTAGGATGAAGAAGAAGACAAGATCAAACCCTACTTAACCAACCCAATTTAGAAACCCTAATCAAGAAATCCTAGCTTTGTTCTTGATTAACCCTTGCTAGAATAATTACCCAAGCTTCCAATACTCTTCCAACACCTTAGATGTAACTACCAAGAACACTAGTATGCTTGAACCTTGCTAAAATCAAAAGTTATATGAAACCCTAATTGGTGAAAGTTGGTTGTGAGTTAGAGGGAGTATAAGAGAGTTTTTGTTTAGTTTGATAGTTGTTAAGTGTGTGTGTATTATGAGTTCTAGGGCTTGTTGTTGGGATTAATAGCTTCTTGATGTTGTTTGGAATTACTAATGTCCTTATTGATGTTAATGCTGCTCAGTCAAAGTTAGTGCTGCTGGAGAATTTCAATGAAAATTATTCTAAGTGTTTAAGACTGCTGGTGAAGTTACAAATGTCAGTACAAAATTACTACTGCTAGAGGAAGTTACTACTGCTTGAAGTTAAGACTGCTTGAAGAGTTACTACTGCTAGTGTGAAGTTACTACTGCTAGTGCATTTAGTGCTGCTCAGAGACTTAAAAGAAAAAATGCTAAGTAGTTACTACTGCTAGTACAAAAGTTACTACTGTTAGTACAAAGTTAATGCTGCTAGTGAAGAAGTTAGTACTGCTGAGTTAGTTAGTACTGCTTATGTGATTTGTATGAGATATTTTGGTAAAAGATATGTATAAGTAATTTATGTAAAAGATTATGATTACTTAGGAAAGTATTGTAATCCGTTTAGGACTCGGTGTATAAAATGAGGTCCTAGGGCATAGAGATTGATATACCAACACATACCAATACAATATCAAAACAAAATGAGTCATTCATAGAATTATCATAGCTTCAAGGTCTTTGTAACCCTATTACTTTGAGAGTATTCGTATTATTTGCTTAATAATATTGGAGCTTTTATGTTTTGTTGAATTATATGTTCATTGTGTTTTACTGTTCCATTGAAAATTCTTCTTATTAAAGATTAGATTCCGCATAATCTTTTTATACATTCACACAAAGTTTATACTATAGTTGTGTTAGATTTATCTAATATAACTAAACCTTAAACAAGCTTAAGGAATTCGATCTATAGAAGTGTTAAAGTAGGACCAACAAGTGGTATTAAAGTTTGGTATGGGCTAACAAGCACTGTATGGACTACATTAAGCTCCTAGAGCTTGGTATGAAACCTTGTCAACATATCTGTTGGACAATGAGTTTCAAAGAGGGAAAATTGACAAAACCTTATTCATCAAAAGGTACAAAGGTGATATTTTGTTGGTCCAAGTGTATGCGGATGATATCATCTTTGGTTCAACAAAGAAGGAGTTGTGCAATGCTTTTGAGAAGTTGATGCATGAGAAATTTCAGATGAGTTCTATAGGAGAACTTACATTCTTTTTGGGATTACAAGTGCAGCAGAAGAAGGATGACATATTTATTAGTCAAGATAAATATGTTGCTGAAATTTTAAAGAAATTTGGGTTTACAGAAGTCAAGACTGCAAGCACACCAATAGAAACTCAAAAGCCTCTGCTTAAAGATGAAGATGGTGAAGAAGTGGATGTTCATATGTATAGGTCAATGATTGGTTCATTGATGTATCTTACATCTTCAAGACCTGACATCATGTTTGTAGTATGTGTCTGTGCTAGATACCAAGTCAATCCAAAGGTTTCACATCTTTATGCTGTGAAAATGATTTTTAGGTACTTAAAAGGTCAACCAAAATTGGGCATTTGGTCTCCAAAAGATTCTCCTTTTGATTTGGTAGCATACACTGATAGTGATTATGCTGGAGCAAGCTTGGATAGGAAGTCTACAACAAGAGGTTGTCAATTCCTTGGAAGTAGATTAATATCATGGCAGTGCAAGAAACAGATAGTGGTTGCAAATTACACAACATAAGCTGAGTATGTGGCTTCTTCAAGTTGTTGTGGACAAGTGCTTTGGATTCAGAATCAACTACTTGATTATGAGTACAATTTTATGCATACCAAGATCTTTATTGACAATAACAGTACTATTTGCATAATTAAAAATCCTATTTTTCATTCAAAAACAAAGCATATAGAGATTAGACATCATTTTATTAGGGATTACAATGAAAAGAAGTTGATTCAAATGGTCAAAATCCATGCTGACAAGAATGTTGCAAATTTACTTACAAAAGCTTTTGATGTAAGTAGGTTTCAATATTTGATTGCTAGTATTGGAATGCTAAATTCTTAAAATCTTTTATCTCTTTATGTTTTGTAGAGTTTTGTATGAATTAGTACTGTTATTCATGTCATTAAAAGTTTCTACTGTTAAGTATAATTAGTGCTGCTAGTTATACTTAATATTGCTGAGTTTCTACCGTTAGTTATACTTAATACTGTTAGGTATAATTAATACTGTGATTATTGTGAAAATTACTATGGTTTGTATTTTCTTGGTTTTTGGACTAACAATTTGCAGAAAAAGCAAAGAAAAGTGTTAGATTGATGATGGAAAAGCTAGTTATTAGAGAAAATAGACAGAAAGTTTTAGTGAGAAAAAGAATTGAGAGAATTGGTGAGAATAAAAACAGAAAGAGAGCTGTATGGAATAAAAACAGACATAGAGTTTTGGTGAGAAAAAGAATTGAGAGAATTGGTGAGAATAAAAATAAAAAGAGAGTTGTGTGGAATAAAAACAAACAAAGTGATTTGGTGAGTAAAAGAATTAAGAGAAGTGGTAAGTTGAAAAACAGAAAGAGAGTTGAATATATTGAAAACAGACAGAGTGTTTGGAATGGAATTAAAGTTAATGCTGGTGACTCAAAGTTAATGCTGCTAGGCATAAACTTAATACTACTGGTAAAAGTTAATGTTGTTACGCATAAACTTACTACTGCTGGTGAAAGTTAATGCTGCTAGGCATAAACTTACTACTGCTGGTGAAAATTAATGCAGCTAGGCATAACTTACTACTGTTGGGCGAAAGTTAATGCTGTTGAGGGTATTTTCATAAATACTTCGATTAAGGGTTTCAATCACTCATTTAATCGATTGCATTCACTCATATACTCTCTAATCACAAACCCTAACTTAATTTTATCATTCATCATCAAAACCCAACACAAACGGTGGATCTAAAGTTTGTAGATACTCGCAATTTGGTCGCGTTTTTGTCTAAACCCGCAGAAAGTAAAGGGTTTGAGCAGATAGTGGATTTTCTGAATGCAAATCCTATAAGATATGCACTAACGATTAATCCTACTATATACATTTTGTGCATAGAACAGTTCTGGTCTACTGTTAATGGGGAAGTACAGTTGCATGCCCTAGTGGATGGAAAAAAGATAATCATAACTGAATCAACTGTGAGAAGAGATCTTCAAATAGAAGATGCTGAAGGTGTTGATTGTCTACCCAATTCTACCATCTTTGAATAACTTACACTGATAGGGTATGAGAAAATTTCACAGAAGCTTACTCTCTATAAGGCATTCTTTTCCCCACAATGGAAATTTCTGATTCATACTATTTTACAATGCCTAAGTTCTAAGACTACTACATGGAATAAGTTTAGTAGCACTATGACATCTGCAATTATCTGTTTAGCTACAAACTAGAAGTTCAACTTTTAAATATATTTTTGAAAGTATGGTGAAGAACTTGGATAATGTGGGCAAATTTTTGATGTATCCAAGGTTTATACAAGTCTTTTTGGATAAACAACTTGAAGGGATGCCTACTCACAACAGAATATATATTACACCCTCTCACACTAAGAAGATATTTGGGAATATGAAAAGGGTAGGAAAAGGTTTTTCTAGAAGGGAAACACCATTATTCCAAACAATGGTGGTACAAGATCAAGCAGAAATAGGTGAAGGTTCAACAAATCCCACTAATCCCCATCACACACCCACTTTTATTTAACCATCAACATATTAACCTCAAAAGAAACAAAAACCTAGGAAGCCAAAGAGAAAGGACACTCAGATACTTCAGTCTAGTGGTCCTACTAAACATGTAGCAGATGAGGCTGTCTATAAGGAGTTGAATGACAGTTTGGTAAGGGCTGCCACTACTGCTTCTAGCTTAAAAGCAGAGCAGGACAGTGGTAACATAGCTAAGACCCAATCTAAGGCAACACCTAATGAATCTAGTTCCCTAGGAACTACTTCAGGTGGTGGTCCCAGGCGCCAAGAAACCATAGGGGATACTATTGCTCAAACTAGGTTTGAGAATGTATCTAAACATTCCAATGATCCACTGCTCGCAAGAGGTAACACACTTCGAAGTGGTGAGGATAGTCTAAAACTTAATGAATTGATGGAATTATGTACCAATTTACAAACAAGAGTTCTTGATTTAGAAAATACAAAGACCATACAAACTGAAGAGATTGTTAATTTAAGGAGGAGGGTCAAGGAGCTTAAATAGAAAAAGAGGTCAAGAACTCATGGGCTTAGAAGGTTATACAAAGTTGGTCTTACAGCTAGGGTAGAATCTTCTAGAGATAAAGAAAGTTTGGGTGAGGATGCATCCAAACAAGGGAGGATAAATGCTATTGATGCTGATGAAGACATTACCCTGGTTAATGATCAAGATGATGCTGATATGTTTGATGTGAATACTTTGACTGGTGATGATGCTTTAGCAGAACAAGAAGTTGCTACTAAAGATGTGAATTTGACTGTTGATGAAGTTACTTTGGCTTAAGCACTTGCTGCTTTGAAAAGTGTAAAACCCAAGGTAAAAGCCAATGTTGTAGAAGAGCCAAGTGTACCAGTTAGTGCTGCCAGTACAAAGGTTAGTGCTGCTACAACTACAACAACTGCTACAATTCCAACTCCAAGGAAAGGAATTGTCATTACTGAGCTGGGTACATCTACAACAACAACAATTTCCTCACAACCATCACAGGCAAAAGTTCAGGACAAAGGCAAAGGAATTATGGTAGAACCTGAGAAGCCTTTGAAGAAGAAAGATCAAATCAGTTTTGATGAACAAGAAGCTATCAGATTACAAGCTGAGTTTGATGAAGAGGAGAGACTTGCAAGGGAGAAAGATGAAGCCAATGTAGCCTTGACTGAAGAATGGGATGATATTCAGGCTAAGGTTGATGCTGATTACCAGTTGGCTCAAAGACTGCAAGCTGAAGAACAAGAGCAGTTCACAACTGAACAAAAAGCCACATTGTTTAAAGAACTCCTAGAGCAAAGAAGAAAGCACTTTGCAGCTAAAAGAGCAGAAGAGAAGAGGAACAAACCACCAACCAAAACTCAACAGAAGAAGACCATGATTACCTACCTTAAGAACATGGAAGGTTGGAAGCACAAAGACTTGAAATCTAAAGACTTTGATTCTATCAAAGAATTGTTTGACAAAGCTTTCAAAAGGGTGAACATGTTTGTGGATTATAGAACAGACTTGGTGGAAGGTAGTTCAAAGAGAGCAGGAGATGAGCTAGAACAAGAGGTCACTAAAAAGCAAAAGGTGGATGATGTTCAAGAAACAGCTAAAGTGGATGATGATCAAGAAGCAGCTAAGATTAAAGAGCTCATGGAAATTGTTCCTGATGAAGAGGAAGTAGCAATTGATGCTATTCCTTTGGCTACTAAGCCTCCAACCATTGTTGACTGGAAGATTCATAAAGAAGGAAAGAAAAACTATTACCAGATCATCAGAGCTGATGGAAGTTCAAAGATGTACTTAGTCTTCAGTCATATGCTCAAAAGCTTTGACAGGGAAGATTTTGAAACTCTGTGGAAATTGGTAAAAGCTAAATATGGATCAACAAGACTAGTGGAGGACTTAGATTTGATTCTATGGGGAGATTTAAAGACAATGTTTGAACCACATGTTGAAGACAGAGTCTGGAGGAATCAACAGGATTATAGAGTGTTGGATTGGAAACTATATGACTCATGTGGAGTTCATTCCTTAAGGATGCAACATATGCACATTCACATGCTGGTAGAAAAGAGATATCCCCTTACACCTGCTACAATTACTGATATGTTAAACAAGAAGCTTCAATGTGATCATTTCAGTGAAATGGCATATCAGCTTCTTAAACTTCTCACAAAATAGCTTAAGAATCAATGAAGTGTTTGGAAGCATCCTCTTGGTGATTAATGAAGCTTTCAATGAAGAAACTTGATGATTTTGGAGATAAATATCAAGTTTAGGGGAGGATTGTTGGGATTAAAAGCTTCTTGATGCTGTTTGGAATTACTACTGTTCTTATTGATGTTAATGTTGCTCAGTCAAAGTTAGTGCTGCTAGAGAATTTCAATGAAAATTATTCTAAGTGTTTAAGACTGATGTTGAAGTTACAACTGTCAGTACAAAGTTACTACTGCTAGAGGAAGTTACTACTGCTTGAAGTTAAGACTGCTTGAAGAGTTACTACTGCTAGTGTAAAGTTACTTTTGTTAGTACATATTAGTGCTGCTCAGAGACTTAGAAGAAAAACTGCTGCTGAAGGAGTTAATGCTGCCAGTAAAGAAGTTAGTACTGCTGAGTTAGTTAGTACTACTTATATGATTTATATGAGATATTTTGGTAAAATATATGTGTAAGTTATTTATTTAGAAGATTATGATTACTTAGGAAAGTATTGTAAGCCGTTTAGGACTCCTTGGTGTATAAAAGGAGGTCATAGGACATAGAGATGAATGTATCAAAACCAAACGATTCATTCATATAATTATCATAGCTTCAAGGTCTTTGTAACCCTAATACTTTAAGAGTATTCGTATTATTTTGCTTAATAATATTAGAGCTTTTAGGTTTTGTTGAATTATTGTGTTTTACTGTTCCATTGAAAATTCTTCTTATTAAAGATTAGATTCCGCGTAATCTTTAATAAATTCACACAAAGTTTCTACTATAGTTGTGTTAGATTTATCTAATATAACTAAACCTTAAAAAATCTTAAGGAATTCAATCTATAGAAGTGTTGAAGTGGGACCAACAAGTGGTATCAGAGCTTGTTGCATTGAGAAACTTTGCTAAAAGATATGGATCAAGATTCTGCACACATGGTGGCTGCATCTTAAGTTCCCATGCTCAAACCGAGTGAGTTTGAGTTATGAAGGATGAGGATAGAACAATACATCTAGATGATAGACTATGCACTCTGGAAAGTCATAGAGAATGATGCAACCTTAACAAAAACACAAATGGTAGAAGGTGTCATGAAAGTGATGCCTATTACAACTGTTGAAGAAAAGGCCACGAGAAGATTAGAAGTGAAGGCTAGAAGTACTTTAATGATGGGCATTCCCAATGAACATCAGATAAAGTTTAACTCTATAAAGGATGCTAAGCTGTTGCTGAAAGCTATTAAAAAGAGATTTGGTAGGAATGAAGCTACTAAAAAGACTCAAAGGAATCTCTTAAAGTAGCAATATGAAAACTTTACTACTCCAAGCTCAGAGATGCTTGATCAAACTTTTGATAGGCTTCAAAAGCTTGTGAGTCAGTTGGAGCTTTTTGGATGACAAGCTTTCACAAGAAGATGTTAATCAAAAGTTATTAAGAAGTTTGTCACCTGAGTGGAACACACATACTATTGTGTGGAGGAATAAAGCTAATTTAGATACAATGAGCATGGATGTTCTCTACAACAACCTCAAGGTGTATGAACCATATGTTAAAGGGATCTCTAGCTCAAGTTCAAGCACACAAAACATGGCTCTTGTGTCCTCTTCCAATAACAACACTAGCAGCTCTAATGAAGCAGTTAATGCTGCTCATAGAGTTACTACTGCTAGCACTTAAGTTAATATTGCTTACTCTATAAATACTGATAACTTGAGTGATGCTGTTATTTGTTCATTCTTTGCTAGTCAACCAAATAGTCCTTAACTTTCACATGAGGACTTGCAACAAATCCATCTTGATGACATAGAAGAGATGGATTGAGATGGCAAATGGCCATGTTAACCATGAGGGATAGAAGAGTTTTGAATAATATAGGAAGGAAGCTTACTATTAATGGCAATGAGACTATTGGTTTTGATAAGTCCAAAGTGGAGTGCTACAACTGCCATAAGAGATAGATGGAGGATAAAGATTCTGTACACATGGTGAAGATCATTTAAAACTCATCTAGGATCTATAATAACAGAGTTTGTTATTGTGCAGCAGAATTTAAACAAAGATAATATTATTAACAAGGTTTACATTCATACAATCCCCAATTCTATTTGATCATGATAGAATGTGTTACCTAACTGTAACAGGGATCAAAGACACCTTTGATCTTAGGGCTAGAACGATCTCAAGTGGTGAGATCATTGGTGTTTTCCTAAAACATGATTAAAACACCTTAAAACTCACACATAAACAATGTCTAGGGATCTCTTTATATATAGAGTCCATCTAGACTTACAAAGGAAATCTAATTGTATTAGGAAACTAAATCTTTCCTAATCTTGATCTTTATCTTTTTAAGCAAGTCTTCTAGAATCCTCCAACTTCTAGAATTCAATAATGTTGAACTAGACCTTTTGTTTTATTCGTTTGTATCATCAAATCAATAAATCCCAACACTAGTCTAAAATCTTTAGATAAAGACTAAAATAAACAAGAACCATGTGTAGAAGTTTCTTAGAGCTCTTCCGTTAAGATGTCGGCCGAAGGTCACGACGATTGAAGAAGCCAAGGATTTGGCGGAACTTCCTCTTGACGTAATTTCTAAGTCCACTAAAGAAAAGGTTAAGTCTCTAGCTCTCAAAGCTAAAGTTACTAGGGATCAAACTAGTAATTATAGTGTATGTCAAGATGGAAGTGATGAAAACGAAGATGAAGAAGAAGAGTTCAACTCGATAGTGAAGAACCTTTGGAAGTTATTCAAGAAGGGTAATAGGTTTGAAAGAGAAATCGCTTTGGTAATGGTGGCGATAGGTTTGATAGAGGTCATGGTAATAGGAGCAAATGTGTTGGAAGCTCTAGAGGAAAACACAATTGTTATTTTTAAGGTAGCAAGAACCACTTTGTTGATGATTGTCCGAAGGCGAAGATGAAAAAGGCGTTCGTTGGTGGAGCTTGGAGTGATTGCGAAGACGGTGATCAAATGGAGAAGGACGCAACATGTCTCATAGCGATCGATTCACGAAATGTAAATCTAAACCCTTTTGTGGAAAACGAGAAAGGGGGTTGAATAGTTTATCGATTTTTAATTTGATGTATAGTTTGTTTATAAAAACTTAGATTCAACTTTATGTGATCTCAATATGTGCACAATATGAACAATACAAGTAAGTAAATAAATGATATGAAAGACAAGAGATAAGAGTTAGAAAGATCAAACCACAACACAAGAATTTATAGTGGTTCGGTAACGAAGCACCTCTTCGCCCTACTCTACTCCCCGAGCACCAAACTCGAGAGTTCTCTTCACTATGACAACAAACTCCCTTTAGGCGGAGAAAACCGTACACGACTTAGCTTACACCAATTTCCGACACTAAGCAAAATGTTGAGTTTTAATCCTAGCTAGAACCAATCTATCACAACTTTTGTATTTTGAGGACTAAAATACTAACCTCACTACTTCACAACAATTCACAACTTCACTTCACTTCACAACTTCTCTTCACTTCACAACTTCACTACACTTCACCTAGACACTACCACGATCACACCAATCTAACACTACTTACTATGATCACCACGATCTAACTATACTTTCAATGATCACCACGATCTACCTATAACTATAATACACACCTTCACAATATACACAAGTGATTTACAAGATATAATACAACTTCACAATAAAAAAACAAAAAAACTACAATACTTCTTGGCTTGATGATAAGAAGTATTATTCTCTTGCACTTGAGGAATTAAGCTTGAATCACTTGGAAACAAAAGCTTAGGATTAAATGATCAAAGGATTGTAGGTGATGTATGGACTGATTTTAGATAGAAAATAATGTGTGCAAAAGGTGAGAAAATTAGTGGGGAACAGTCTGCTATTTATAGGCAAAGCTGAGAGCGTTTTGGCTTGGTTGACCCCCTTTGCTTCATGGCCGCCCCCCTTATCACTAAGGGGCCGCCCTTATATTAAGGGGGCCGCCCAGGCTCAGACGCTCCCTTTTTTTGTCTTTTCCAGAGGAGGTGTTTTCTGGAACATTTCTAGCCGTTTTAAGATAGAAAATTTGAATTCAAAATATTTATTTTGAATAAAACATTTCTTTTAAATGTAGAAAATGTTTTGTAAAAGTTATAAAAATGTTTGCAACATTTTATAAAAAATGTGAGGTTGAATAAAAGTTCATTTGATCATAAAATGCATTAAGCATTTATTTATTCATACCTTTAAGTGATTAAATTTTCGAAATGAAAATTTACTACTAATTACTTGTTTTACGTTTAATTTTACATTGAACGTTTTTACGTTTTGTGATTATCAAAACGTAGAGAGGTCGAAAAATATTAATAACGTTTTAGGCATTATTTCTATCAACAATCTCCTCCTTTTTGATAATTACAAAATCTAAACTCATTAAATGTAAAATTATTATAAAGCAAGTATTTAGAGAGTTTTATTTCCATTTCTTCGTCGATGATTACGCGTATAATTGACGGAATAAACGCTCCCCCTTGATGTGTGCTCCCCCTCGTTCGAGGGCACCAAGGAATTGAGCTATGGTAACTTTGCTACAAAAACAAGTTAGAAGGACAACACCAATGTTTCTAACATATAGCAATATCATGAAAAATATATAAACATGGTGACAATAAGCATTAGCCAACTATCAATGAACTAAATGCAACTATATATTTTTAAAGGAGACAAAAAAACATAAAAGTTCATTCATTCATCATAGAAATTATGTGTGACACACAAATATACAACTAGCATGCATTAAAAAGAAATATTATGCTTAAGGCATAATAATACATCATACGTAAATTTAAACTACAAAGGTCCTAATATTCCTAGAATCCCATAGGACTTGCTTGCAAAAGGTTTGGTTGAAAATTATTTGAAACATGAGTAACTAAACATAGAATATGTTTAGTTTGGAGAAAGTAATGGTGGTGGTGGCGAATTTAGTGGTGGTGGTTGTGAAAGCATGTGTTCAATGTAAGAAAACATGTATTGAAGTTCATCTTTTAAGCCAAAAATGAGGGTTCGGTTGTGAATGCAACATAGGCATGAACCGCCATGTGCTTCAAGAAGATTCCAAGGAATGGGATGACCAAAGAGAGGTGAGGGAGGTGATGGAGTATTGAATTGAACATCAAGTAGAGTAATTGGTGAAAGGGTGAGAGTGATGTCCATTGATCCACTTTCTTGAGTTTGAGGTAGTGGAGGTACTCTTGGAGGAGGAGACATTGATGAGTTTAAGTAGCCATGGGTTGATGATGATGTGGAAGATGTTGGTGATTTGGGTTTTTAATCAATGGAGGATGGAGAAGTAGCTACGATGGATGGAGTTTTTTAGGGTGCATTTGAGGCACTTGGTGATTAGACTTGGTAATTTGGAGAAGGAGTTTTGATATCAGCATTAGTGAGATTAATGAATAGTTGTTTTGGTGGTATTATGTTGATTCTTGGTCTTTTGGAAGGTTTGGAAATGGAAGCTCTAGTGGATGCCATGGAGGTTTATGGTGGTTGATAATGGATGAAGAAGATGATAAAGTGGTGGTAAACATTTGGAGGGAATTTATTGGAAGAGAATAGTTTGGAAATGGAATGAATTTGAATTAGTTCAAGAATTTCCAAAATGTGTTCGATTTTTCTGGGTAAGGGTAGTTGAGGCTAGATAAAAGAGAGTCAAAAAGCAGAAAGAAATAGTAAATCCCATGAACTGGATGGTCGGCCCCCTTATATATGGTGTCGGCCTCCTTATTGATAAGGGGGCCGCCCTTATGAGCTAAGGGGGCTGCCCATCTGGAACTTTTTAGACGACCCAAAATTTTATTTTTGCAAAAAGTTTGTAAGAAAGGTTGTGTTTTGGTGATCAATTTGCAGCAAGTCCAATGTGAATGTATATATGTTCATGAAACAAATATATCATTTATGCATTTAACACATAATAGTTCATGAAATAAAAATGCATGATTATATTCTGATGAGCTTACTAATGATCCATAATAATTAGAGGTCCTAAATAAACCAAGCAAGACCAAGTTCATCTGACTAAATCAGGTTGTTGATGTGTCGTTGTGTGGTGTTTATTTTTAAAATTCAAGTTTTAAATTTATATTTTGCCGACTTAACCAAAAACAACACTTTAACGGGCAGTGTACCCGGTCGGTGGTAGATTCATGGTAAGTAGGGTGTCGAACACTTGAAATGAGGTTAAATCTATCAATTTATTTATATTTTGGTTTATCTAATCTGTGTTAGTTCTAATCTATTCTAAACCTATGTCAGTCATAATCCTAATTCTAACGGGTAAAAAGGGGGTTTCAGCCTGAGAGACTGACACGGTTTGGTCAGTGACTACAATCAATTCAAGACACTTTAACTCATGCAAGCTAATTAACAAAAGATAAAAGAGCGGTCGAGCCTTATGATAGAAAACTGTATTAACCATTATTAATCCGATTAGAAAGTTGGTTTGTTTATTAAGTGCAATGATTTCTTATCTCGAAGAGGCATATCATTCTTAGACTTAGGCGGGACTTCATCCTAAGATCTAGATACATTAATTCTGTCACAATTAAAGCATCCGCATAAAGAATCCTTATTACTTGATTATAATCTATCTTAGGGATTAAAGCAATGGTGATCTTGTTAAACCCTAGCTCATAGAGACTTTACCCACTTACCGCTTAATGACAATTTATACTCTAGTAGTCCACTTGTCCAACTATCCTATGGAATCAGAACATTATTTGTTGAATTATCTAGATTCACCTACTAGTCAACATGTTCAATAAACCAAAGGCAATATCTAATTAACTAGTTAAGCCCGAAGCGTATCCTAGACACAGATTTAGAAAGACAATATTCATGATCCTATGATTCTAGATGTATAAATAACTATATGGAGAGCTATCCTGGCATCTAGATTACTTGGTCCGTATCACTAGATCCAGTTGAATGATTATCACATACAAAAGCATGTAAACAAGTATAAATTGATAAACATAAACAAGCATTCAACGATAAATCAAGAAATCAAGATAAACAATACCAAACATTCACATCTTCATAATAATGGCTAATACCCGAAGGTATTAGCCTGCAAACATCATAATTAATACAAGAGTAATTGTTTTAGCCAAGGTAAACTAAACGATTAACGAACGATACCAAAAACTAAACGATTACAAAAGTATAAGAAATCACACGTTGTCTTCTATGGATTGGAATGCGTTGCAAGACATCTTCTGCTCTTTTTCTCTTCTGAAAATCGAATTTTGTGGTTTAGGTATCGAGAATATGATTTAGCACACTTAAAACTCGTTTTTGAGTTTTGTATTTATAGGGTCTGGAAGTCAGTTCGATACGGCGTATCCAAGGGATTGGATATGGCGTATTGGAGTTTCTTGGAGTAGGGACCACGCTTGATATCTTCCAGAATATTATATTCATTCCATATTTCTAATACGGCGTATTGGTCTTCTAGATACGGCGTATTGATCTTCTTTCCTTTGTGGTCTTTGGTGAGTGCAGTCACGGATACGCCGTATCTTCCTTGATGGATATGGCGTATTGGTAGTCAGAATAGTAAATCTTCAAAATATCTTCATTCAAGCTCCAGAATGCGCGCCTTTTGCTAATATTCGCCAACTACTCCATAATTACTGCAATTCTTAAATATAAACGATTAAGTAACAATTCTTTGCAATAATTATACAAAATAGGTTAATAACATAGGATAAATGATGCTATACAATAGACGTTATTTGATGTCATCAAATATCCCCCACTTGAATCCTACTTGTCCTCAAGTAGCCTTTAGAAGTTTATAAAAATTTGTATCCCTAAGGATAATTTCCGTTAAAGCATTTATTCGATCTATTACAAGTACACAACCAAACACCTCACGAAATAGGAAGATGAAAACACTTAAATCACTCAACTAATCTATGTGGTAACATATAACTAATTCGCTCAATTTCTCGGTCGTGACGAGTATTCTATCATAAGCTTGGCAAGGATACACATCTCCACCGCTAAAGCTAAAGAGTAACAAGTTTATAAAGGTAAATATGAGTTTGTATGAGAAGGCTTAGGGTTGATTACTCTAACTAATCTTTATCGATACCAATATTCCAGGAGGGCGACAAAGACCACACATACACACCCGTAACGATGGGATAGACACATGTGACTGCTCACTCCCACCTCGAATAAGCTAAAGAGTAGGAAAAGTAGAGTAATATAGGGTATGGATCTTCTAACTTTCACCAATAGTAATAAACCAACAAGGCAGTTGAGACATGCATACATGGCCGTAACGACGGAATAGACATACACGCTCGATCACATCCTCATTCGCGTAAAACCCATGGTTAATGATTAGGAAATGAAAATAAATTGTTGTTAAATAAAAATTACTAAACAAATAGATTAAGCCTAAAGTACAAGTTTCTAGACACTTTTTCCTGACCGTTACCATGATAAAGACTCAACTATTTACAACGTCATGATCATAGATCAAAAACAACAACCTAAGTTGGCGTTCCCATAACGGTCAACTTCCCAAACATCCCATACTTTACAAGGCAAGTTGCGATATCTTCCACTTTATGCAATACTCTACATTGTTGATTTTTTTTACGTATCAACAAATAATCGATCCTTCGTGTAATTCCTTCGGTAGTTGCGAAACGATTATCTTCAAACTTTCTTTCTATTTTTTGTTGCGATTTTTCTAATTTTTTCAATTTTTTTTCGTCTAACACTATGCTACAAAACTCAAAGTAGTTTTACCATCTTCACGATCATAATAATTTCGGATAATTCCTTCGATAGTTCTTCGTTCTTCGGACTCACCAATAACTATGATGGTAGTAAAATCACATAAGTTTTGACTATAATATACATTCCCATTTGCATTGTGCAAATTTCTTCCAACCGTACCAAAAAAGACACAAGACTCAGGAAATACAAACTTTACACTTTAAGCAACTAGCAACTGTAAAATAAACTTAATCTAACAGGGTAGACTAAGGTGTAAAGGTGTAACGAAACAAATAATTGGTGTAGTTCCTAAAGGATCGGCTCTACGGGTTATTCTAGGGGTATCTTACTTTTAAAATGAGAGTAAACAAAGGGTTTATACGGGGGTTAACTAACCAGTGTAGTTAGTAAAATAAGCAACATGTAAAGGCGATTTGGGTGTAATCCTAAAATTTACCAATTTAAACAAGTTACTCTATCTAAATCCATAGTACTTATCACTGCGGTCTCGAATAGATATACCAAGCCAAGTTCTAAAGTCTACTACATCACTGGTACACTCATATTTTGTGTAATTTGGGTAAACATTTGGAAACGGATAGGCTAAATCCTCACAATATCTAATAAGGGTTATTGTGTGCGGGTTATGTAACATGTAATTTCACAAAAGTATGCTTGAAATTTTTTTAAATTTGAGCATAATTTAAGCATTTTAGTGTGAAAATTAGGACAAGTAAACATTCTAATTCCATCCCCCACTCGAATTATACAACGTCCTCGTTGTATAGATAAAACATTAAATACGGGAAATTTAAAGAGAATTAAAATGAGAAACTCCCCTGATATTTGCTCGGTAGATTCTCCATGTTGAGTTTAATAGCAAGATTGTGTGTTGAACAGCCGCCTTGAAGTTTCAAGACTCCAACACTTCAAGATCTTCCAGATTTGTAAATTCTCCACCAATATTTATTGATATTTCTTTGCTTCCAAGGTCCTGTTTAAAACATAGAAAAAACATGTGCATTCATATCTTGGTACCTACGGTTAATTTAAACTAAACTAAACAAACTAAACACGGGTCAGTCTGGGTAGATACGGCGTATCATGTACATGAATACGCCGTATTGACATAACTGACAATAATGTTTTTAAGATGCATAAAAAGTAAAGACTGATAACGTCCAGACAATCAATACGATGTATGGTATGGAGCGGATACGCCGTATTGATGTTTGGGAAATTAGACTCGATAAAATTAAATAACATTTTGGGTTGTATCCCGGGTAGCACTTTTGTTTACAACAAAGTCTTTAAGTTAGACTTTTCTTCAGCTTCTCACTCGATGCGTGTAACCATCCATCCTTCGTCCATCATCCAAAAGATTTCCTGGTAAGCTCGGCACGCCTCTTCACTTGTAATTGTAAGATCGTTGTATTCGTCTTCCTTTACAGCAACATATTCTTCTTCATCATTGAATGAATATATTTGATCATCTTGTATCTTTTTATTTGGCAAACCGGCACCTCGCGAGTTTTGATACTACATAACTCATATCCTTCATCATGAGTTTCGTGTTCATATTCCTCTTCATCATAATCGTGGTAGTAAATATCATGGCTCTTTCATCTTTTCCAACAATCATTGCTTGATTCATCATCACTGATCAAGCCTTCCATGATAGCTTTGTTCTTTAAGGCTTCGTCTTTTAGTTTGCTATCTTCCAGAGCCTCGTACCATTCAAGGTCTTGGTAATGGAGTGAGTTTCCAATATGGTAAGCTCCAGGCAAATTTCCTCCATTACAATAACCATCCTCTCTCCAACTATAGTTTGGCCATTTTGAATACCCAATTTTATAATTGAAAGGCTTGCAAGTATGTTTAACTGGTTTTGGTTCCTTCCATATTTCATTATCCAGCCACGGCTTGTCATATACCTATGGTACATTCATGCTCCATTCGTAGATCCAATCATCTTTATAATCTTCATAGGTTTTAAACCCTACGATATCCTTTGTGAGTAAGTTCGGATCTACTTTGAGAATGTAGTTAAATTCATTGAATGCCAAGCAGAGAGGTGTCTCGTAGTAAAAAACATCAGTTTCAATCTTAAAAATTTCAGTAGTTTCTTCCTCCTTGTCACTCCAGTAATTTTCAAGATAAGAAGATTAATTATCAGATACCTCAATTTCATCACCACCCATTTTCCAGTAATCCCACAAAGCTCCTTTGGTGAATATATCTATTGTTTTATAGTTCACAAACTTTATAGCCAACCAGCCTTTGAATTTTGGATTGGCTGGGTCCCATTTTATTACGGGGGTGTTATTTCCCTCAATGCGAGAAGGCGGGTAGTATTTTCCAAAAAAATATGTAGTTAAATCGACACAAGTAATTAAACATAGAAGATAAACTAAGTTCGCATAACCAAGTATTAAACCAACTAAACTAATTAACCAACCGTCATCATTTCTTCTTTTTGCTAAAGACTCCTTTTAGTGCTTTTCCAAATGACTTGAAGCCTCCTCTAACTTCCTCATGCATCTTTTATGTTTGATTGAGAAAAGTGGTTTGTCGCTTGAAGAGAATATCATTGTCTTGTTGAGAAGAGGTAGGAATGTCATAGTTTTGGTAATTGAGTGGTGAAAGGGAGTTAAGATAAGTGGCAGGAGATGGGGTACTAGCACGAGAAGCGCCATCATCATCATCATCTCCATGGTGAGATGAAGATCCATAGTTATGATGGGTGGATGATGATGAGACGGAGTGACGAGCTTTAGGCCTTCCACGATCACTTCGAGGTTTTTGAGTTTGTTTTACGGCGAGGGGATGCATGACCCTATCAACGACATTGTAAATGCCATTGTCAAGATAAGGATAATGGTCCATGACGTGTCGATAGGGACGAGTTAAAAACATGCCATAAGGAAGATTGGCCATTGTAGCAGCTCTAGCACATTCAATTCTTTTGACAAAGAAGTAAGCAGGATTATATTGTTCTTCGGCAACAATACATTACAACATGTGAGGGAGACTAGCCGAAAGATGGTCCCGGTGGCCTCCTAGTCCGAACACATTCTCACGAATGAGTTCTTTCCAACGCTTTATCTCATGTCCTAATTCTTTGGTAAGAATTTGATTAGGAGTGAGAATGACATTTTTACTTTTGATGGTGCGGTTCAACTCGACACGGTCCAATTAAATAAATCAACGAATATCGTCGGGAGTAGGAAGACCGGTATGAT
This sequence comes from Tanacetum coccineum, assembly GCA_026074375.1. Taxonomy (NCBI): domain Eukaryota; kingdom Viridiplantae; phylum Streptophyta; class Magnoliopsida; order Asterales; family Asteraceae; genus Tanacetum; species Tanacetum coccineum. Next base: position 114,136 of record BQNB010000473.1, on the reverse strand, counting down.
ATGGTTCCTCAGTCTCTTGGGAATATACAAGAGATGCAAGGTCCCATTCGTTTGTAAAGACGACTTGACCATTATATGGAAATCTAAGAATTTGACCTGATTGTGCGAGAGAGAGAGAGAGAGAGAGATGAATTCATGTTGGATCATGAATGAGATTAGAAGATAACCGTACTCATCGGTTTGGACTTTGACTTGACTATAAAAATCTAGAACGAATCGAGGAACGATTAGCTCATTGATCTCGAGAAGACAATTAAAGCGAACATTAGTGAACATTCGCTCAATGCCGTTGGACCTGTAATAGAGTTGATCCACGACTCGACCCTCGTGAATGCAACGGTTTTCGATGGGTTTATAGAATTGAGCAAGGACGGGAGAGAAACCGAGTATTTCAGATACTTTAGGGATATATGATTTGGTACGAGATGTATCACCAATAATTGCTCGAGGCATATTTATCACCTAAACAAGACAACAACAAAATAAAATTATTACTTCAAAAGAAATATATTATAAAAATGACATTTTAAGAACAATATATGTGGAACAAATATTAGTTTGACACTAAAAATAAAAACCTAAGAAGTAATCCAAACGTTCCTTAATTTATTTTTGACTCAATCTAGAGTATCGAAAAATATATATTAATTATATATTTCGACACCTAGTATAATCTCGTCAAGTGTTTTGATGCTAAATAAGTAGAGTAGGGATTATTTTGATCTTAGACTAAAATTCTAGGAGATAATCCAAACGCTCTTTTATTAACATACGACTTGACTAAGAGCGTCGAAAGATATACATTAAGTTGTATATTTCGCCTACTAAAGTGAGTTCATTACGCGTGGCTTAACAAAAATGGGATGACGTTTATTTTGACTCAAAATGACAATTTAACATGTTAAACCAAACGCCCCTTTATTTTTATTAAATGTATCAATATATATATGAATTATATATATTGATGACTATTACATGTTTATTATGTGTTTATACACGTGACAAAATGTAGTGATGGTCATTTCGACTCTAGACCATGATCCTATGAAATGATCCAAACGCTCCCTTAGTTTTATAAAACTTGTAAATCTGTCGCAAAATAAAAATTTATGATATGTTAGTTTCTGATAAACAACTACAAGATTGAATCAACAATTTATAATTTTTGTTTAAAAAATTTAAAATATGTAATATATAATCCTTATGACATTATTCGACCAAAAAAATGTGAATCAATCCTATTGCAGCGAATTATGAATTTTCTATTCCTACGGGAATCATTATAGTTTATGAATACCTAGTTCTAATCACCAAATGTGAAGACACAATATTTATAAAAAATACTCAATTTTGAGATTATGAGCAAAATGGATTAAATTAAAAGAGAAAAAGTATGAAATCTACCATAGATGTTTCAATCAAGTGATGGTTTACCCCTTGCTGAGAAAATGGATTGATTTTGAGTTTAGAGGTTGGATTTTGTGGTTTTGGTGATGGTGTTTTCATCACACATTCGCAGAGAGGGAAGAGGAAGACAAAATGGGATGTTTGGCATTGTGTTTAACACTAAAGAAGGGTGTTTGGCGAAGATAAGTGGCCGGCCCCCTTAGATGGTCGGTCCCCTTAGAGCTAAGGGGGCCGCCTATCTGATGACCAAGTTTTTCTTAGTTTTTCGATTTTGACTAGTTTAATTAATATACAATTATTAAAATACATCGAGAGCTACTAATAGTATTATTTTAGATAACCTAGTTCTCAAAAAGTGACGTCGAAGATAAAAAATACTCGACACATTTAATTAACTTTTCGTTTAATTAAATGAACTTAAATAATTTCTGATGAAATGTTTAGGTTTGTCAAGAATTTTAGACCGAGAAGAGGTTTAGAGATGAGTTGACGAAATTTGATTGACATTTTAATTAACCTTTCGCTAATTAAAAATACTTTGATTATTTCGGATGAGATAATCAAGTTGTCAAGACGAGAGATGATTTAACGAGGATTTAGTGACGTTTTCAATAAACTTCTTGTTAATTGAATAGATTAATTACTTCGGATGAAATAATTAATTGTCACGATTTAGAGTGTTTGCGAGGCGATAGAGATGATTAATACGTGATGATAAAATAATGGAGTCAAAGCTCGATAAGACGGTTCTGATAAACGTAGTTCATTGTAGACATGTAGTCGAGGTGGATGTCATAGTCGAGGGGAGTTTATTTCATTCATAGTGTTTTGATGTCATGCCTTTTCGACGCTTGAGTATGGTGTAAAACTAATCCTACTTCTATGTTAATTATTACCCACTAACTCACTTTTCTTCATCTACATGAGTTCACTACATGTGGACATAGAAGATTTCCATTTTATAGCGGTACGTAGAGAATCCTAATTTAACTACGTGAGAGAAAAAGTTCATAATGAACAATTTCTTGCTTTTTACTTAATTCTAGATAACCAACAAATGGCATTTCTAGTGACTACACTATTTTCTCAAGCTTAATTTATATTCTATTAGCTATAACTCTTTTGTTTAGCAAATACTACTTGTAGTATAATAATACATAATCATTTAGCACTTTGCACATAATCTATATTCTAAGAAATTTAGAAAGAAGACATACCTTTGCCTACAACGTGCTTTCTTCAACATCTTCAAGTGAACAAGCTTTGAAGGTGAAATCTTTTGGTAATCCCATCATAGAATATAAGAATATATGATCTTCAATCCACTCATCAGATTCCAAAGAATGTTCATAAATAGATCAACCTAAGTGTTATAACGACTCAACCATTTGGTCCCCGAACATATTTTGCATAGGTTGCATTTGATTCGGATACATATATGGTGAATACATTCCCCATGGAGCAAAACTTGGTTGTTGTGAATAATTCCACATTGAATGATTGGTGTTAGGGTAACTTTGTCTATCTTGATCTCTCTTTGGTTGTGGTGTTTTAGACCGAGGGTGAGGATTATTTGTTCTTTTCAGAGGAGGAGTTTTAAAGAGGGTTTATAAAAACCTTTTACTTCATCATCGCTTGCAATGAGAATTTTAGTATTATTTATAAGTATAAATTTTGGTCTTGGGCTTGAATTTGATTCAACTAATTTTTCTTTAGGTTTAATTTCTTGTGACTTCACAAAATTTACTTGTTTAGTCTCACTTGTTGATCCTTTGGTAAAATTAAATCCTAGACCGGATTTATCTCCGGATGGTTTTTGAAAACTTATTATTTTCTTAAGTGAGTAACTACTATTATTAAATTGATTAAGCTTAGAAATTTCTTCCTTAAGCTTTTTATTTTCAAACTTGAGGTCTTGACATATTTTACATTCTTCATTAACCTCTTTACCTTTTTCTAATTTAGATAGTTTTTCTTTTAGTTCGAATACTTTATTTTCTAATCAATTTTTAATATGTTTTAGTGATTTATTTTTAGCCATGACTTTTAAAACTATCTTTGCATATCTATTATATTCTCTATAGTAAGTATTTTCAACAAACGACGATAAGTCAATCACTATAAAAAATTCAGTTTCGGAAAGTACCTCATTAGATGCTTTAGCCATAAGATACAAAATTTACTTGTTTAGTCTTACTTGATGATCATTTGGTAAAATTAAATCCTAGACCAGATTTATCTCCGGATGGTTTTTTAAAACTTATTATTCATCCAATCGATGAGATGATTTGGATCTCCACATTTGAAGCATTTTCTTTCGCTTTTGTCATTTTTGTCATCTTTATTTCTTTGGGACAACTTTCTTTCATCGTGTGGTTGTCTTACAAATCTTCCTCGTATTTTAAAAAATTTCTTGAAGTCTCTTACGGCTATGGCGTATTCTTCGTCTTCATTGTCGGAGGTTGAACTATCTTCATCACTAGATTCTTTTTTAGCCTTTAAGGCAAGAGATCTATTTTGTTATCTTTTGTCTTTAACCGTTTTAGAATCTTTCTTTATTATCACTTTATAAACTTTCAAGTTTCCAATAAGTTCATCAAGCGATAGTGATGTTAAATCCTTCGACTCTTCAATAGCCGTAACCTTTACGCGCCATTTAGGATGAAGTGCCCTAAGAATTTTCCTAACATAATTCTTGTTAGAAAAACCTCCATCAAGTGCTTTTAGACTAGTAATAATAGTGTTAAATCTAGCAAAACCATTATCTATCGATTCCTCTTCTGGAATCGTAAATTGTTCATATTGTTGAACAAGAAGATCTATTTTATTATCTTTGACTTGACTATTACCTTGGTGAGTGATTAGTAAAGTATCCCAAATTTTTTTGCCGTTTTACACATAAGAATTCTTTCGTATTCTTTGCGTGGCAAAGCATTATAAATTACCATTTTAGCTTCATTATTTTTAGCGAGTTCCTTTTTAAGATCATCATTTTGTTTATCAAAAGGTATAATTTCATCCTTTTTAGTTTCGGGATTATTTTGAATGAGAGAAAAATCACCATAAGTAATAATATGCCAAAGATCTAGATCTTTTGATTACACATAAGTTTCGAATCTATTTTTCCAATAAATAAATCCATCACTTTCAAATAGTAGTGGTCTTTGCATAGATTGCCTTTCTAAATATTTTTCCGATTTCATAGATCGATTCAAGTTTTAAAATACAGTTTATTTTAAAAATCTTGTTTAACCTGGCTCTGATACCAATTGTGGAAAACTAGAAGGAGGTTGATTAGTTTATCGCTTTTTAATTTGATGTATAGTTTATTTATAAAAACTTAGATTCAACTTTATGTGATATCAATATGTGCACAATATGAACAATACAAGTAAGTAAATAAATGACATGAAAGACAAGAAATAAGAGTTAGAAAGATCAAACCACAACATAAGAATTTATAGTGGTTCGGTAACGAAGCACCTCTTCGCCCTACTCCACTCCCCGAGTACCAAATTCGAGAGTTCTCTCCACTATGACAATAAACTACCTTTAGGCGGAGAAAGCCGTACACGACTTAGCTTACACCAATTTCTGACACTAAGCAAAATGTCGAGTTCTAATCCTAGCTAGAACCAATCTATCACAAATTTTGTATTTTGAGGACTAAAATACTAACCGCACTACTTCACAACAATTCACAACTTCACTTCACTTCACAACTTCTCTTCACTTCTCTACTTCACTTTACTTTACAACTTCACTACGCTTCACAACTTCACTTCACTTCACAACTTCACTACACTTCACCTAGACACTACCACGATCACACCAATCTAACACTACTTACTATGATCACCACGATCTAACTATACTTTCAATGATCACCACGATCTACCTATAACTACTACACAAACCTTCACAATATACACAAGTGATTTACAAGATATAATACAACATTATAAGAACAAAAATAAAACTGCAATACTTCTTGGCTTGATGATAAGAAGATATAATACCACGATCTACCACATCAACATAACTCATTTCAAAGAAGAGACAACTCCTACCCAAACCAACGATATTCTAAAACAAACTTTGGACCAAGATTTCAAAATGAAATTAATTTTTAATCAAACCATTGGTCAACGTTTTCAAGGTTCGGTCTTGAGACTTAGCCAATTGCTTCAAGACCCAAGGATGTTTAATTGAAGTGTATTATGTTAACACTAATGGACCTAACAACCATTAGGGACCAAGCTTTTAAGTTATATGTTTGTTAGGTTTAAGCTTGAATTGGTTTATTAGATTGTGGATAGTGGTTGGTCTAAGCACATAATCGGTAGTAGAAGATTATTTAATTCATATAAGGAGTATGATAATGTACACAAGTAACCTTTGAGGAAAGGTTATCGATAGACAAAGCATCAATGATGGATCTTTATCTCGTGGTCATAATGCAAAAATCATCCATTAAAATCAAGCTAGGTTTTCCTTTTATGTTTATGAATATTTATGTTCGTTTGATATAGTAAGTTGTAAAAATGATATAAATTTGTAGCTACGTACTTTATTTTCTACACAACTTTAAAAGTTAGGCGAACTTAGAAGCTTAAAGACAATTAACTTAAATTTGGACGAAACATTCATATATGTTTAATGTAGAACTTGGAGAAATTTGATTGATATGGATGCATGAAAATACTTGTTAGTTTGATAAATTGAACTTATGAATGAAAACAAAATTTATGTGCGGCATGCATAAATAAACTCATATTAAACCTTAAACTAAGATAAATCGGTTAGATGATTAAAGTTTTCACATTAATACATAACATCATGAGTCGTTTGCTTAATGCATGTAAATGCCTATATGAAAAATCTTTTAGAACATATGCAAATAAATGAAATGCATGGTTACGTTGCTAACAAGTAGATATTTAAAGAATATGTCAAAAATCAACAAGGTGATAACATGAAATTTTCTCACACATCTACTTGCCATGATGAGTAATTATCCACCAGTTTAATCTTTTTCACATGATTAAGTGTCTTTAGGAATACGATATGGTGTCATAAATTGAGAGTTTATGAATGATATGTGATTATATGCCTACTTGTCGTAGTGATTAAATGATGATATTAAAAATGTGTTTGCATGAGAAGTATGTTTTGATGTTGTTTGCTTACGTGCCTACTTGCCATAATGCTAGTTGAATTCATGCTTATTGATAACATGCTAACTATTTGGATGTCTATTAAAGACAGTATATCATGAGATCACAACTCCAACGTATTATTGTTAATATGATTCTAGGTGCTCAATTGCTTAATTTGAATTCACACCTTACTCACTTAGGTTTGTTTGCTAGACATGCATCTTCAAAAGTTAGGAAAAATAATTTTTAATGTTAGAAATCCAAAAAAGGATCAGTCATTCTTAGTATTTTGTGTCTTAGCTCATAGTCTATAATATGTAATAGTTAGGAAGCTAACTGGGCCGACTTATAAAAAGCCCAAGGAAATCTCAGCCTAGCCCATACCTTGTAAGTATTTAAACCCTCTCCACACATAGAGAGGGTATTGGTTTGCTTAATTGGGTGTTTTCGTGGCTTATTTGCTTATTTCATGGCTTATTTTAAGCCATAAAGCCACGAATATGTTTGGATGATGGTTATTTTGTACAAAAGCTTGAGATTTTCTTCTTTCTAATGTTTCTAGCTTATTAGTACAAGTATTTCGTGGCTTATTTAGTGATTTTTTTAGCTAATATACTCGAAAAAAAGTGGCAAATTTTTTGGTGTTAAAAACCATAAAGTTTGTGTTTTTATGTTAAGAGTATCTTAGTTATACTTAGTTTTGCAAAAGAAATCAACAAAAAATGTTAAAAAGTGTGTCTTTTAGATGTTTTAAAAGTTGGTTTTCTAGAAAAATTTGAGGAGACGATTTAGACACTCAGCCGATTTAGTCACTCAACCGATTTAGACACTCAGCCGATTTAGCCACTCAGCCGATTTAATGATTTTTGAGCGCATTATCAAAGGTAAAATCTGGGTTCGTGTTTAGTTTTATGAAGGAGCCGGTTTATGCATGAATCTGCCGATTTATACATCAGTCTGAGTTAGCCGATTTATGTATCTGGTCTTAACTGATTTATACATAACTCTAGTTCAACGGATTTATGTCAGTTGAAGTTAGCCGATTTATGTTCATTGTATTAGCCGATTTATGTTAGTAGCAGTTAGTCGATTTATACATGACTTGGTATTAGCCGATTTATGTTTATTATATTAGCCGATATACACAGGATTTCATACAACCGATTTATGCATTCTTATCTTAGCCAATTTATACAAGATTTCATACAACCGATTAATGCATTCTTAGCTCAACCGATTTATACTTGTTCAATATACGCAGCCGATATATGCATTCACAGGTTAACCGAAATATGTATTACCAGGTCAATCGAAATATACAACTTGTATTAGCCGAAATATGCAATTAGTGTGTTAGCCGAAATATGCAAATTGTGTGTTAGCCGAATTATGCAACTCGTATGTTAGGCGTAGTATAACAGGTTGTATTAAACCAAGGAAATCCTACCAGGTTAAACGATTATGTTTTAACTTGTTTTAGGTTTTTCAATTTCGGTTGTCCGCGGCTCTTATAACGACTATCATCAGAATCGTGGTCCTTCAACGATCATCGTAACGTACTTCGTTAGTATTGAATCATCTCGACAAGGAAAACACAAAATTAAACCATACGAAATAGTTTGGAGGTTGAAGATGATACTGTTGGGTGGGAAATAGTTTTTATTAAACTAAAATTCGAAAGTTGCAACTTTGGTAACCTGGACTTCAAGATTAATAAAAGTTAACCCTCAAAGTTGAAACTGTTTTACACCATTAGTCCTCAGAACTCATTTAACAGCCGTTAGTTCTCCAAAGTGAACTGTTATTGCATCGTTAGTCCCTACAACTTTAATTAACAACCGTTAAGCATTTAACTTGGATTTCAATTACACCATTAGCCCTTTTAGCTCATCAATCGTTAACAAGAGTTCAAGTACTTCATTTACAACAACGATTTCACCACCAACAATCCACAACAACATCATTTAATCTACTTAAGATCCTTAATTCATTTCACACATCGAATTTCAATGGAATCTTTGAATTCTAATTTACAAGAGAGAGAGCTGCACCAGTTGCATCTAGAAGCAAGACAAATGTACTCCAACGATATGACATGTTTTAAAGGACTCGAGTCACATCTTAGAAGTCTTTATCAGTGAAGTTTTGTTCTTGTCGAAAGCCCAAAACTAGTTGAAATGGCATTTTGGAGATTCTTTGGTGAAGAGCATCAGATTTTCAGAAAATGATGTTACAAAATTTGGATCAGTTACTACTGTGATTTGAAAGAAAGCCTCTTCATGCAGTTAATGCAAAGAGTTGTCTGAAAAACTCCAAACACAGCTTTAGGAATTTTTTGACTTCGGCTCATTCGAATCCTATTTTGCAAGAGAATTTCAAAGACTACATGGGCTGCGAACCTGAAACTTACAGAAGTAATTTACTCAAGTATCTAGATATACTTGCAAAGTGTATTGATAAAAGAGTATTTAAATACTATGAATTAGTGATGAAAGTAAGAGAAATTAAAGAAATAAAGGAGACTGAAAAACTATTAAATGAAGCAATACCTCATGAACATGAGATTAAGAAGAGTTTCAAGATGCAGTCAAAAGATGTTCAGATCAATTCGGTTCAAGTAGTGGATGCCAATTTGGTTGTCACGGAAACCAGTGGGATAGAGTCAGAAAACAACAGCTTAGAGAATGCACTCAGCAAATCAGTAAATGAAACTCAGATGTAGATGTAAGAGGGAAATGTCGATATGGGTAAAGCATTAGATGTTGGGTTGGTTGTTACAGAAAGCAGTGGGACAAAGACAGACAAGCAGGATTGATAACGCCTTAATTATACATGTTTTTGCCAGCGTTATTTATATATATTTTATCATTTCTCGTGAACTTTTGATACTTAATAGCATGATTTATGTGCATATTCACCTGAAGTAATCCCGACCTTAAAAGGAAGAAAGTTCAAGTGTTTATAGTTACTAAGAAGCAAAATAGAAAAAAAGAAAGGGCCAAAGCTGAAAAAGACCTCAAGTACGCCGCACAAAGATCTTGTGTGCCGCACTTCTTACCTAGTCCAAGAATTAAAGACTATTAATTGAAGAACGCATTTACTCCTCAAGTACGCCGCACAAATAATCTTGTGCGTCGCACTTCTTATCCCAATTACGAGAATTTAATAAAGTTAAATGATAATCGTATTAACACCCTAAGTACGCCGCACAAATAATTTTGTGCACCGCACTTTTCACCCTATAAATAGAGACGAATTTCACACACTTTTTGATATCTCAAACTCAATCATCTCTTCATTCTTATCATTCCTTCACTCTATTTCTCTCATCCCCTTCATAAACACCATAATATTTTGAAGATTGAAGATCAAATCATAAAGAACGAAGAAGAACATCATCATAGTTCTAGTGAAATAAAGGTTGTACTACGATTCCATACTTGTTGTGGGTAGAGTTTGATCCATATTTTTACCCGGATATAGTATGTTTCTTGTTATTTCACTTAATTTTGTTATAAACTTTATAGCCATGAGAGGCTAAATCTCTCATGACTACTCGGTGAAAATAATATAACGAATAAGCGTTTGGTATAATTACGATCTTGTTAATCTTAAGCTTATGTTAAAATCCTATCGTGTCCAATCTTATAAACTTCGATCATCAACTTTAATTATATACTTACACCGGTATAGGTCGAAAGACCCATTGTGAATTATATAGTTTTAAAGATTTGTCTATGATCTTTATCATTTGTGACGAGAAATACACTTATGTTATTTGATAAACCAAATAGATTTGATATAATAGTAACTGGATTATTTGAGTGACACATTTAATCGAGTTAGCTAAATATAAGTCCTAAGTTAAACAAGTTAATTGGTGAAAACATTTTCTGACGAGAAAATCCTTTTTATAAATTAAAGTCCTAAGTTTAAGATCGTAATTATCACCATTGCTTATGAGTTATATGAAATTATCCGAGTAGTTATCTTTCTCATTATTGAATTCAGTTTAGTTTATTTTAAGTCTGTTAAATTTTATTTTTCATCTGATTATTCGAACACTACGCAAATCCCTGTGGATGACCTGGTCTTACCTAAAAAGATTATACTACATACGGGGTTTATACTTTTACCCGTGTGTTTCCATATAATAAATCGGTAATTTCAGTCTTATAAATTTAAAGCTTTTTGAAACACATCAAAAGTTTTTGGCGCCGTTGCCGGGGATTTCAAAGTTGTTCCGTAATCAAACTTTTAAAATAATTTTTAACATTCCCTCTTTTTCAAAAATCACTGTACAGTTTTCTGGCAAACTGACCCAAACAAATTCTCCTTTGGATGCATATACGTGCTTAAAACTCTGAACTTGTTGAACCATTACCTGAACCTGAATGTACTCTGAATCGAAGACTTCGTTGACGAAATAGAAGAGTTCCATTTGAACAAAGAAACAATCCACCTCAACAACCGAGAGTTGTCTACGCGCTAATTCTCGATATCAATTACTTCCGTCACTTTCTCTTTACCCTTTAAAACCTTAATCCCATGGATGGCGAACCCATGTGGGCTGCTGACAGTGTTGTCTCTCCGACTCCTGGTTCTGCAATCACCATTCCTGAAACTGCAAATGAATTTGCCATTAAAGGTAACCACTTGACTCTTGTCAAAGGAAACCAATTCGATGGTAGAATCAAAACCGATCCTCACAAACACATTCACGAATTCCTCATAATATGTGATATGTTTAAATACAGAGACACCGAGAATGAAGCTATCCGCCTTATCATGTTTCCTCGATCACTCACTGGAGAAGAAAAAACATGGCTGGACGAACTAAATAAAGGAACTATCGAAACATAGGATGAACTTCGAACCGCTTTCCCGATTCTTTCCCCCAGCTCTTTTCAATCGACTCCTCGGAGAAATCCGAGCCTTTTCTCAACATGAAAACGAATCTCTAACCGATGCTTGGCTCTGTATGAAGGAAATGCTCAGAAACTGCCATGATCACAATCTGTCCAAAGGTAACATCATAAAAATCTTATACCACGGTCTTAACGAAACTACCCAAGAAGTTCTAAATGCTGCAACCGGTGGTATTTCCTCTATAAAACTCCAAATCAAGCTTATCAACTTTTTGAAGACAAAGTCTTACTCAAGCTCGACTAGGCTAAAAACCAAAAAACAAAACCATCTCTTAAGAAAACTGTTGCTTTTGCCGATGAAGGTAGTAGTAATTCTGATACCAACAAAATCATGGCCCGAATGGATACCATGACCATAAAAATGGATGCTCAATATAAAGAATTTCAATCTCGTTCAAAACAACCAAACCCTGATCATGACGAGATTAACATACCCATGTCCTGTGAAGAAGAAGCAAAATTCATGCAAACCTTGTGTCGTACTTGTTTTTACGATGATTACCGCGACCGTGATTCAAACTGTTAATACTTGCGTTCACTGCGAAGAAAAACAATTTCTAACCAAGGAACTATCAATCTCACTATCTGTATGATAAACCGACTTCAAAACCAACTAAGCGATTTTCATAAAAAGCTCAAACACTCACCTATTCTTTTGTCAAAGATACTTTTATGGATCTAAAAAACAAACTCGAAACAACAACCAAAAATCATCAAGCGTCAATCCAAAATCTCGAAGCTAAATTTGACAGATTTACTGACAAACAATCTGGTCGACCTTCTGGATCACTTCCCAGTAATACTCAACCTAACCCAAAAGGCAGCTCATCTAAACCTTACCAACCACCACAAGCTCGAAACGAACATGTAAATGCCGTGTTTTGTTAGAAATAAAGAAATAATCTACTTGTAGCACTGTTATAAAGTGCATGGACTAGACAAATCAAGATGGATTCACTGTAAAGAATGATGATATGAAAAGATCTCAAAGGCAAAGTTAAAAAGGAAAATGAAAAGATCTTGATCAAGATCTCTAGAACATGATTGGAACAAGACCACTATTACACAACAAGATTCAAGACAAACGAGCATTAAAGTTCAAAGATCAAGGTCACAAGAAAGATCTCAATGATCATCCTTTAGGGGGAGATTGTTACGAATAGAAAAATGATGATCATTAGTGCAATCAAAGAGAGATCTCAATGATCGTCCCTTGGGGGAAGATTGTTAGGAATGATAAAAGTGACGATCTTATTGAGATAAAAGTCTTGTAAAAAATAAAAAAATAATATTGTGTAATAGGTTAGGTGATAGGCTCGTGACTTAAATAAAGCCATGAGACCCGAAAAATAGCTAAAAGCTAAGAGACAAGAGCTCATTGCTCTTCCTTGTAATTGGGTATAAATAGTATTTATGCCAAGGTTAAGTGTAACAATTTCATTTTAATTAAAAGGCAAGTTAAGAAATTCTCTCTCTAAACACACACACTATTACACCTTCATTTACACACACTAGTCATCAATCAAGATCTTATATTCAATATGTGGTATCAAGAGCCAATAATTGCGGATTAGTGCTTATTTTTGTGTTTGATTGTGTTAGAGATCGAAAATTTGCTTATTTATGCTTATTCGTGCTTTTCAGCTTATTTTTTAGCTTATTTCGTATGCTAAATTTGGTGCTACTTATTCAGTCATTTCAAGCTTATTCAGTCGAAACTACTTATTCTAGATATGAATAGTCAACTTTGCTTATTTTGTGCTAAATTTGGTGCTTATTGGCTTATCTGCTTTAGATCTGCTTCTTTCAGTGCTTATTTTTAGATCTAAAAGGTAATAACTGATTTGCAACCGATTGAAACTGATTTGACCAAGTTTGACTTTTTGGTCAAAGTCAAAGACACGTTTTTACTGTTCACGCGTTTTCAAATCTGGTCAACACGGTTTTACGCGTGTAATTCACGTGTTTTTCGATTAAACGCGTTTTCTTTGTAAACCGATTTATCAAAGCAGAAGAAATCGATTTATCAAATCAGAAGGAGCCGATTTATCAACTAAGAAGAAACCGATTTACCATCTTTTGAGAACCGGATTAACATCTTCAAGAAGGAACTGATTTAACATAAAAACAAAACAAAACTATAGTAGTAGAACAATAATAAGACTGAAACAAAAACTAGATTGATCTCAGTGTAGTTTTCTTTGGTATATCATAAGATATTCAAAGATCTTTATAGATCTAAATCACCCGAAAACCGAATCATCACAGATCTGAGTAAATAACATCACCTAAACCTAGATCTACAACACTTTCAAACCTCACCGATTTTTTTTACTTCTACAATCAACATCAACAACACCGACTCGATCTAAACTCATCCTCCACATCACAAATAAACCTACATCTTTCATCAAAACAGAAAAATTGAAAGAATAAAAAAAATAGATCTCAGATTTTGGTTGGGTTTTCGTGAACATAAAAGTAGCTCTTACAAAAATAACCATGTCTTTATCGATCAATTTAAAGTCTAACTTCTGTGGTTATTGTACGAAACCCATAAAGAAAGGTCAAGAACAAAAGTGCCCAAGTCTTTATTTTGTTTTGGTTTAAAGAAAAACATAAACAACAATAAAAACGTGAACACGCCTACCTGTGTTGTTTAATTCTTGCCTTGTGTGTTTGAAAAAAAAGGAAAAGGAGGCGCTGCGTTTTGAATCAAGAAAGAAAGCATTGAATGTTATGTTTTTCTTGCTGTCAGTTGTTATAACGAAAAGAAAGAACATAGAGTTAATTGGTTGCGTTCGTTTGTGAAAGAAGACCTAGAAAGGGTTTGTGTGATTTAATGTTTATTGAAATTTTGTGACTACAGAGAAATAGTTGAGAGAGAGGAAGATATAAGGGGGCGTCTGATTTCTTATTAAGGATTAGGGTTTGTGTATCTAGATAGTGGCTTTATAAAGTGAGTGATTTAGGATTAGGTCTTAGGATAAATAGTTGTAGGTTTATAAATTTGCTCCATATTTTTTAAGCTAGGCCCTTATCAAAAAATGGATAATTCATAGACTGGGCTACGATTTTTTTTGTTGGATTGGGCTAGTACTAAGTGTGAGCCACTTTTTGCTTACTTTTTTTATTGGTCTACAAATTCTGCATATGATAATTGTAGTAGTACTCGTGTATTTGATTTTGTGGCATAATGAGTGTATGTACCGAAAGTTAACTTTTGTGGGCTGATAATATATATATATTTTTAAAATGACATTTGTGCAAAATTAGGCTTAAATTTGAATTTTTTTAACTTTTGTGATTATTATTTTTGGTCCACGGTTTTAATTGAGTTTAAAAAAAATCGTTCGCGGGATATTTGTTTGTCGTGATTACTTGCGAGCATTTATCAGGTTACTCGTTGGAATTTTTTTGGACTTTTAGAAACTAGTTGGGCGAGTTAGAGTTAACTAATCGAGTTTAATCGGATTCGATCATCATGTATATGAGTAGCTGTGATAAGTTGAGTCTCGAATTGTATAAAGCAAAGTGTAAAAAACTTGAGAAAGAAAACGAAAAATATATAATCACTTTTTCTTCACTTTATGATAATGACAGACAATATAATAAAAATATTAAAGAGCAAGAGGATTTAATTGACACGATGAGTGATCAATTAGTTGAGCTGAAAAATACTCTTAAGATTAAACAAACGACAATTTCAAAGCTAAAAGAGTGTCTATGTAAAAAGGATTCCGAAAATGAACATCTAAAGTCAAAGATTGTTGATTTTACAACGGTTCAAAATCTTCGAGTGCAAGTTAATGCACTTCAGAGTGAAAATGAAAATTTAAAGTCAAAAGTCGTTGATTGTACAATGTGTCAAAATCTTCAAGTGCAAGTTACGAAACTTAAAAGTGAAAATGAAGATTTTACATTATCGGTCAAAAAACTTACTAAGGCGCGTGAGATTATAGAAGCAACGTTGAGAGAAATAGATAAAATGGTTTTTGCTCAGTATGAGAAAATAAGATTGTTGGAAGAACAATCTGAGCCATTTTATGAGGATCAGTCTGAGTTTGATTCAGAAATAGTTCATGACACACAAGATAACTCAGAAAAGGATGTTATTTTGAGTTTGCAAACACAATTAAAAGAAACCGCTGAATTAGTTTTACATTTTTCAGATGAAAAATATTGTGCTTTAACAGAAACTGAGAGCTTAAAAGTTGAAATAAAAAGTTTGCAAACTGAAAATAAAGTTCTAAATTTAGGAGAATCTGAGTTGTTAGAAAAGATTGATCAAATGAAATCTCAAGTTTCGGAACTTTCAGAGAAACTTTAGATTTTAGATCGAGAGATGAAACAACAAATCATTCTATTTGAAGAAGACAAACGAATGTTTTTGGCTAAAAATGAATTTCTTGAAAAAGTGTCTTCTTCAGTTCAAAAAGAGTATAATGATTTGTTGACTTCCAATGATGTTTTGAAACAAAGACTTGAAACGAAGTTTAAGTTTCTAAAACATGATAATTCTGTTGAGAAAATGATTGAAATTATCGAGAAAGAATATGAGTCAAACGTTTTAAAGATTTCCATTACAAGTTCAACGTTTGAGTCTAAGAATTTGGAACTTGTAAAGGAAATGGGGGATAAAGTGAAATGTTTTGATGAAGAGAAAAAGGCGTTTGAGACTAAGATTGCAAAGTTGGAAAAGGTTTTAGCACAACGAGTCAAAGATTTTAATGATGTCAAAACAGAGCTTTCAAAAAGAACTAATAAATTTGAGACATATTTTGCAAATCTTGAAAAAGAGAATGCTTTATTAAAATCGCAGTTGGCATCTCAAAATTACACTTCGGTGCAAAAAGAAAACAATGATTTGAGAACATCATATAATGTGTTGAAAGAAAAACATGAAACTTCTTGTGAAAAACTTGAAAAATAAAACAATGATTTGAAAATGCATTACAAGAGTTTGTTTGATTCAATAAAACAGAAAAAAGTTGTTTCTTAAGTTTTCACAAAATCAATTCCAAAAGTGAATGTCTTGAAAAAGATTTACACGGGTAAATCTTCAAAACCGATTTTGAAAAAGGTTTATCAATTTACTACTAATTCTTTGCAAAAAGATAGGAAGTATCTGAAGAAACAACATTCATCCGAAACATTTGCTTCTCAAAATCATAAGAAAAACGAAAGTTCAAAAAAAATCTGGAAAATAAAGGGGTGAAACATTTCCAAACGGTTTAAGTATTCTAGGGATGAAATGTTTTCAATGCGTAAAAAAGATGATTCAGTTTTGAAAAAGGTGAAAGATGTAAGGTTTCCATTCATTTCGAGAAGAATTTTTCAAAATGAAACACCGAGTTCCAGAACGGTGTTTACACCTTTGAAAAGTTTTAAAACTCCCAATGAAACATCAAGGTTTTATAAGTCAAAATGGACAAATGAGAAGAGTTTTAAGTCTCCGTTGGTTCCAAGAAAGCTATTTTAAAATGAAACATCATGTTTCAAATCTCATTGGAATTCAACCTCTATGCATCAAATTGATGCAACTTATAGTTGGTTCTCCAAATATGGTAAACCGGTTAGCAACGTGCTTAAGTGGGTACCAAAAGTTGTTGTTTAATTTGATAGAAAATTCTAAAAGTATTTCTTTTATAAAAAAATAAAAAAAATAAATAATACAAAAAGATTTTCTTTTATAAAAATTTTAGAAAAATACAAAAAGATTTTCTTTTATATAAAATTTTGAAAAGACAAAAAGATTTTCTTTTATATAAAATTTCAGAAAAGACAAAAAGATTTTCTTTTATACCAAATTTTAGAGAAAATACAAAAAGATTTTTGGTTTTTATAATGGCTTTCATACAATGTCAGTATGAAACCCGAACTTAAACTAATGGCTTTCATACAATGTCATAATGAAACCCGAACTTAAACTAATGGCTTTCGTATAACTCAGTATGAAACCCAAACTTAAACTAATGGCTTTCATACATATTCAATATGAAACCCGGACTTCAAATTATGGCTTTCGTATAACTCAGTATGAAACCCAAACTTAAACTAATGGATTTCATACGTATTCAGTATGAAACTCGGACTTCAAATTATGGCTTTCGTATAATTCAGTACGAAACCCGAGCTTCATTTGATGGCTTGTGTACATGTCAGTACACAACCCGTGCTTTAAAAGAAAAGAAGGTGTACGCTTCAGTGCATCTATCTTTGAAAAAGAAGAGAAGTCTTCTTTGACTTGAGTCATTGACAAATATTTTTTAAAATCTTTATGTGGTACTTTCAAGATAAAATTAATTTTAAAAAGGTCTTCAAATCGATGTATTTTTTGTGAAAAGTGTCTAAAGAAATAAAGGTCTTAAAAGTGCAAAGAGGAACTCCCTTATAAAGGTTTTAACGAAGATATGATATTTTTCAAGAGGGAGTGTCCGTATATGTTGTTGAAAAGTTTTCAGAAAGAAACGGAAATGGAAAATTGTTTTACATTTCACCTTCACATATCCGTATTTTTGCGTTTTTAGCTTCATGTTAAAAATGTTTCTCGGCATATGTTAAGGGGGAGTGTCTTTATAATGATTGAAAACTTTTAAAGATCAAAATTTTCTTCTTCATATGATGTTTGTGAGAATGATGAAAAACAGAAAGAGAGATTTGTGAGAGAAAAATAGAAAGAGAGAAATGAGAAATCATATACTTGAAAAAATGAAAGTATATGTCATGTGCTTCAAAAGCAAGAACAACACATGAAAAGAAAAAGAGAAAAGTATGCAAGAAAAGAAATGCCACCGCATACAAAAACAGACAGAGTGATTGTTCTACATTTTCTTGATATTATCAAAATCTCATGATACGATTTTAGATTTTCATCATGGTTTTCACGGACATTCTTTCTAAAGGAATTATCTTGGCGTATGTTGATTGAGTTGCACGGTGTGATTTAGTTACTCCCAAAATACTCCTATGATCTTCCAGAACCGGAATTGATCTACCCCGGAGTCTTCCTTCCAATTTAGGAAAGTTAGGTCTAGGTGATGGAGTTTGAGGTGCAAATCAACATGTTTCGAATGCCAAAAGGCCTTATAAGATAAAGCTTTGAATGAAAAAGAATGAACGAAAACATGATAAATATGTCAAAAGTGACAAGAATATGATGAAGAAGAATCGAATGATAAGCAAAGACAAAGGTTGGAGTTTAAAAGTTAGAGGCTTATAGAACAAACGAAGGGTGTTTATCCTAAACTAGGATAGAAACCGGTTAATATATAATCTATCGGATTTCATTTGTTGATTTCTGGTATTGAAGTAGACATCATGGACCCAGTGATGCAAATGCACAACCCCTCCTAGCCACTCAAGTACTTCTCAAAAAGTATTTGTTTCATTCTCACGGAGATTAAACGCATAATCTATCGACTTCTCATTCTGAGAATGTTGGTATTGAATAAAGGACATTCTGCTCCAGTCCTTGCTTACTAAAAGTGCACAAGAGTCTAGAGCCAATTTGATATTCAATGAAAATATCTTTAGGACACAAAAGTACGTTTGTATTAAACATCAATGATACAAAAGGTACAATCTCTGTTTGGGTATAACCTTATAGTTTTATATATTACAATGATATATGTCTTTGTGACATTGCATGTCTATGTGACATTGCCGGAACATTCTGGAGTGATACTATAAAATAGTATTCACAATGATCGAATGGAAATCCTACCAGTGCTAACATCATGCCAACGCTGAACGTAGGTCACTATTTGAAAATGATTGTTTAATGATTCAAATACGTGTTAACTAGCAATCTATGTGATCTAGTGGTTATGTGTTTCCCAGGGTAACATAACACTAAGTTCACGAGATCAATGCTTATTTGAATTTCATGATCATATTTCCGCATCCTTATCATCGAGATATTGATTTGATCATATTTTTCAAATATTTCATCGGGAATTTTCAAAGCATGATCTTGTGATGAATGAACTTCATGGTTAATGTGGAAGATGATTCTTACTCTGATAATTCATCATTTCATCTTCAACAACATACAACAACAACATTTCTACCTTTCACAAGCATGACTACTTCAACGATTATTATAACGTCAAAAGTTACCTTTCAACCTTCACGGGAATGATAGCAATCAAGTTTGTTGGTTTGAGGAAGCTTATGGTTATTTTGGGGGAGTATGTTTCTTTATAAAGGGGAGAATATTTGATTCTTAAAGAGAAAAGAAAAGATTTTTATTTCAATTTCATGGACTTCAAAGGATATTTCTTCACCCGGAGCTTATTTGGAAGCTTATATGGTCATGATGCTCACAATGGATCATAATCATCATGAGGGGGAGAAAATATAAGCTTAATATTGGCCTATATGAGAGAGATAAGATATTAGTATATTTGGGGAGAAAATGTAAGGTCAATTCAAGTATATGAAAGGGGAGAAGATATAAGCAAGAATATATGGGATAAATCAAGATACGAGCAAAGAAATTGAATCAAAGAAATCATTATGGTAAAAGTAGTTTGATTAAGAAGATAAGATTCATATTCAAGATTTACTTCATCAAGTGTTTTGAATAAGCTGTAGTGTTTCATTAACTTCAAAGATCGATCGAGATAGCCGGTTTGACATTTGCATGGAATTACTTCTCAAGAATATCGACATTGTCTTCAGACAATCAAAGTTTACTACTTCAATATTCAAGAGATGGATATGTGATTCAGGGGGAGCTTAAAGAGTATAAAGATTCATGTGAAAAGTCAAGTGTTCAAGTCTTTTACAAAGAAATGCTCAATCAATATCATCATGTTTCAAGATCTTTCGTCAGCAACATTATGTGATTAAAATCTACATTCAAGATCAAGTTCGAAGATAAAGATTTCATACAAGATTTTTAAAAGATTCAAGTTGCTCAAAAGAAGATCAAGTTAGCTTTTGAGAATGCTGATTTGAGTTTGAGAGTGGAGTTGATACCTTCAGAGTTTAAAGAGATTTATCCTATTATATAAGGGGAAGAAAACAATTATATCGGGAGATATTTGCTACAACTGGTTCGTCCTCCAACTTTCAGTAAAAGACAACTTCTCAGTCGTTTTCGTTTCTTAGTCTTCAAAGAGAAAAAGATAAATGACAGACTACTCAGAAATACAGTGTGTCAAGCGTAAAGATGAAAGCGTCATAATGAAACTCAATAAAGGATATGTTACCCAGTGTCAGTGATGGCATTTAGTGGGCGAGAATGTTTGCAGAAATAGAGAAATGACCTTACTTGTAAGTACTTTAATAAGTACAAGGACCTAGAAAAGTTTAAGTTAGGAAAGTTCTATATCGGATAGATAACCACAGGGGTTATATTTAAGATCGGTATAAATAGTATTTATGCTAAGGGTTAAGTATAAACAGAATTTCATTTTATATCAAAAGACAAGTTAAGAATTCTTCTCTCTAACACACAACACTATTAACCTTCATTTTACCTGACAAACTAGTCATCAATCAACTTGATCTTATGTTTTTCTATACGAATCCACTGAGATAATTTCTTACGTGTTTCGGTTTGCATTTTCTTTTAGCTTTTTCGCTTCTTTCTCTTAACATTTATAGGGTAGCGCCTTTATCGCTTTATATGTTTTTTTTTGCATTGCATCTATGTTTGATTTGTTATATAATATGTTGTGTTGATATTGTTTGCTTTGATATTCTTTTGTATAGTTAGTGTAGTATAAACTTGATTGCTCTGTTTGATACAAAAGTGTTAAGTTGATCATGGATACGTATTCAAGCATCGCCTGCTACGATTCCCAACATGGTTTTGATAATAATAAATACTGCGGACCCCTACTTCGACATTTGTATCTCATTCTTTTTTTCTTTATGAAGATCTATAAGGAATTCGTATACATTTACTTATCCGTTTGGCCTATGGAAATAGTTGAATTTCACTATATGGGGTATGTTTTAAGGATTTACATTCCTGTTTCCATTGCCAAAACAAACCATCGAGGAATGGTATTTAGATTATCGAATCCATTGAATATGCTAACAAATCGTTGCTTAATGACATATGGAACGCCAAATTTCTTCCATCAGAATCCTTGATAAAATCCCTTGTCGAACCTAACAAGGGCCAGTGAGGGGTATATCATTGATTCAGGGTTATTTTATTATCTAGCCATGCATTGACTGCTTGTTTTTGGGAGATTGGAGCCTATTTTAATCGTGTTTTTATATCGTATCCATTACACTTATTATTGTTTTAATCATACTCAATGGAAGTGAGATTCTGAAAGTTCTTATGAACCATGATCTTGGAATTCTCTTTTTTGTGTTATGTTATACTTCCATAAACATACTTAATGGAAACGCCTGACAATGTTCTTCATTAAGAATGGTGAAAATTTCCCGTTTTCTATATTTTTTCCTTTAGATTATTAAAAACTCTTACCGATCTTGTTTATATGAACTTTATAGTATATTCTTAATGCCATACACATGTATACATAAATCACCCAATAATCCATGATCCAAACCACCCTTTTTAAAGTTTTCTACACTATACCGAGCTCTAATACTAAAATAAATAACACCAAATTGTGTTGACCCATTTTATTATGTGGGGGACAACATCGTGCTGTCTGACTAAAAAGGCCATTCGATTGTTTATTCACCTTTTTCAATTTGTGTATTGCTAAGCATTGAAGTATTAATTTTCCTAAAGAATGAAAATCTATTACTAATCTTCCTATTGTAGCACTATTTAGAAAATCATTTGAAGTGGCATTAGTTTAATACACTTATCCCATTATATTTTTTCGCCAATGTTATTTTTAGCCCTTATACTTTAAATTTTTTACATTTTCCACCATTTTAAAGTACTTTCCATCTTCAATCTTAACCAAACCCAGAACACACTTACACAAACCAAATCATAAAATCACTACCCTTATTTCATCTTATACACAAATCACAAATCCAAAGTCAGAAAAAAACCCAGATCCATCACTTTAAAAATCCACAACCATCAAGAAATCTTTAATTCACTCAAATAACAACAACATTACGTCACTTTCATAACCCACTAAAAGATCCCGATTTTGGTTTTATTGAGATTGACGGGTGATGAGTGTAGGTAGTGGTGATGGTCGGGATTGATTGTGAATAACGGTTTGTTTAGTATTGATAACCACCGCCACCGGAGAAGTTGTAGTCACCGCCGATAGGAGTGTTGTCTGTGATGCTGCTAATATCAAGTTTTTGTTATTGTGACATAAGAGGCAAATGATCGTCCAATTGAGCAAGTTAGACTTACTGTCCCCACAACTGATGATCCAACACTACCTTGCTTGACTTTTCGAACTTGGTTCTTAGGGATCATTTCCTGTTGTGTTCTTGCTTTCATGAACCATTTTTTAGTTATTGTCAAAACGTAATATCGGTATCCTCAGTTATAGCCCAAATTGTTGTTATTCCGGTTGGAAGAATGATGGAAGCAAGGATCCTCCCTAACAAGAAACTGTCACACCCCTACTAAGGCGGAAACACAGGGCATGATGGAAAATTGACTGTCATAACACAAGGCGTCAATATAGAGAAATCTAAATGCATTGAAACAAAGTGTCACAATGTTCTCTGACAACAAGCATGGACTTGTGCCAAGACAAGTCGAGAACACATCACATAGTCTAGAATTATTACAACTCAACTCCTTAACATCGGAGTGATACAAGTCTAGAGATCCAAAACGGAACATAGATAGAATTCCTAAGATGCAGTCTCGATATAATGAATCCTCAAGGGATGATCTTAAGGTCTGCTATTAGGCCTGCTAACTTGCTATCAACGAGCATTCGCTTCACCTGAAAATGATACTTGAAAAGGTCAAAATAAAGTTGGTGAGCTCACAGGTTTAGAGGTAAACCCAGTTGTTGTGCTATAGTTTAAGTTGTAGACAATCGTGCAATATGAAAGCAGAATGCATGCAATAGATTTAGATTCTAACATAGCAATCCCATGCTACCATAGTGTTTGATAAGTATGATCATAGCATTCCAAATAGATTCACAGCAGTTTAATGATACCAACCATTCGCAAATGGTCTAAGCGCTTATTGTCCTCCAAACCTAGGGCCTACCAACTGGAGCTAACATAGGTCGGCAAAATTGTCCTTGCATAGAAGTTCACATAAAACTCACACACAAAATGATTAGTTTCGCAGAACTTGTTCAGATAGTCCTCATGTCATTCACATATCAGTCATAGGCAGATAGCATTGTCCAAAAAGTATGAATTTGTTTTGCACAGTGATAAAAATGTATGAAATAAACTTGCGTATCATTTTCCTCCAATAGAAAATAGTTTGAAAAATGGGGTTACGAGAACTCACCTTTACAAAGATGATTAGTAGGTGTGATTATGATCAAACCATTGTATGCAACGACGTCCAGACACGACCTAATCCAGTTAATGTCTGATTCGAAAATGTGTTTTCAAATGTATGATTAGGGTTGGTGCATAGGAGTCAAAATGTGTGTTGCACAATCGCTTATAATGTTATTAGTTGTGTGATGGTCGATGATTTAGACTCGAAGAAGATATATTGAAGTATGATCATTAATGTTGTCCACAATACTATTTTAAAGAAAATAGATAAGTAATCCCAACAAGAATTAGATAATATGTAATACGTTTCGGTCATCTATCCGGTAATCACAGATGATCTAGTAATTTGTATTATTTATAAGAAATGACATAATATTTTTATAAGAAATAGATAATAAGTTTATAAATAATAATTATATTTTTCGTCTTTTAGTCGTTCATTAAAATAATAATATTTTTTTATTTCGTTATTTTTCGGATTTCTAAGAAGGTAGTTTTTGGTAAAAATATTCTAAGCATAGTATTTTTTATAAAATTTCGGCATGACCTGCTCGTTTGACAAACGTTTTCCAAGGTCTTAGACCTTATCTTTCAAACATTTTTCCCAATTAATCAAATTTCGACAAAATGCCAAAATCTACGTTTTCGCGACTATTTATCAAACACATTCCTCCGAACGACTATTTTAATTATACAAGTATAATTCGCTTTTAAATGTTCGTTTTAACCATTTAAATGACTAGTTTTTGCTTATTGGGCCTTAAGGCCCAATAGTAGTCCAAAGCGTTGTTATTAGTTTTAGAAATCCGATTTAGGCCCATTAAGAAAAATAAGTCCAACTAATAAGCCACAAAAGAAGCCAAGGCTCACAGACTAAGACTAAGCCATGGTTTGGGCTTAGCTTATTGGGTCGTGGCTTCTTAAGCCCACAATAAGCTATTTTTAGCTTATCATTAAGCCGTTGAGCTACACGATTTCTTAAATATCAGCATAAGCTATAACCAAAAGCCATGAAAATAAGGCGGACCACAATAAGGTCCACAATATGCCGCGACTTATTAGGCTGTGGGTTTTATAAGCCAAAAACCAAGTATAAAGCTTATTAAATAAGCAAGTAAGATATTTGTTATTTTAGTTCTTGAAATAAGCCATCATAATAAGCTACAAAAATCTGAAAAGGATAGGTGATAACCAAAATTACGTTTCCTTCGTCTACTTTTTCATTCGAGACCAAATAAGCCCATAAATAAGCCGTAGAAGCTTATTTTAAGCCGAAAATAAAAATAGGCTACTATGTATATAAATGTTATTCAACCATCAAGTCCAAAATAATAAAATGGTCTTTTCCTTGTGCCCTTTTTACCCGAGTTCGAACCAAACAACACCCATTTTTATTCATTTCGAAACTTTAAACTTTTTGATTTTTAAAAAACGAACAGTACAACCAACATCTATGCATCATAAAGCATTCAAAAGTACAAGAATGTGTGAAATAAGATGACTTACAAAAAGAGGGTTTTGAGGATGAGATTGACACGAAACCGACAACACAAACGTTGTTTTAAAGAAACCATGCCTATTAGAAGCAACCCAATAATGTTTAAACTTTCGTGTTTCTCGATTAAAATCAAAATAAAAGTGTATGTGTGTTGTGTGTGCTCGGACGAAGCAAGGAAAGAAAGAGAGAAAGAATGTAGTGTGTGTTTTTCAAATAATGAGAAGTGTGTGTATTTTGAAATCAAATGGGATAAGATATAGTGCCAAAGAGAGACACACTAGCTAAATAAGTGCCTTGTGGTTCCCCTTGTGGGGTTCGACCGTCCAACACCGCCTAGGGGGATCCTAGGTGCATTTTGCTTTTGTCAGGCTACTTAACGATCACGACTCATGATTTAAATGCGACGCGAACATTCCTTGTATTTTTAACGAATGTAAAAGTGCATTTACTTAAACTTTGAATATTTACACCATAGGTAACAAAGTTAAATTGTTTTAGATTTGTTATGGACCATTAACAAACGTGTCGGAACGCGTTGTTTGATATTTTAAGCCGTTTGCGGGACAACCTCCTAGAAATTGATCAAATATAGATATAAATTATCCACAAAAGATAATTTAAGAGAATAACTGAGCTAATGATCAATTTGATAATAAACTGACTACCGTTACACGGTAACTGCTCTGACTGAAATAGTAAAATCAAGAAGTCAAAGAACTTAAATAGAACATAATGATACTAGAAAATCCGCAAGGGTTACATTCTACCCCCTTAAAAAGAATTTCGCCCCAAAATTATACTAGTGCTAGAGCTAAAGAGATGAGGGTATTTGAGTTTTATGTGATCCTTACGTTCCCACGTGAATTCAGGTCCTCGTTTCAAATTCCATTGCACCTTAACGATAGGAATCCTACTCCGCTTAAGTTTCTTGATATCTCGTTCTAGGATTTCCATAGGCTCTTTCACAAAGTTTAACTTATCATCAACCTAGATCTCCTCTAAAGGTATTTGTAGTGTTGGGTCAGTTAAACATTTCTTGAGGGTCGACATGTGAAACATGTCATGAACGCCATTTAGTTCTTCAGGTAGTCTTAGTCTATAGGCTACTGGACCGATCCTCTCAGTGATCTCAAATGGTCCAACAAACCTAGGTGCTAGTTTTCCCTTCTTCCTAAAGCGTACCACACCTTTCCAAGGAAACACTTTGAGTAAGACATGATCACCTACACTAAACTCTAAAGGTTTCCTCCTCTTATTTGCATAGCTTTTTCTGACGATCACGTGCAGCCTTAAGCCTATCCTTGATCTGTGAGATCTTCTTAGTGGGTTCTTGCACTATCTCAGGCCCTATCAATTGTCCTTCTCCAACCTCTGCCATAGGATTGGTGAGCGACACTTCCTACCATACAAGGCTTTGAACGGTGCACACCTCACACTAAAATGATAACTATTGTTGTATGAAAACTCAACCAATGGAAGATGAACATCCTAACTTCCCTTGAAGTCAAGGACGCATGTCATGAGCATGTATTCCAAGGTCTAGATTATACGCTTACTCTGACCATCGATCTGAGGATGGTAAGCCGTACTCATGTCTAATCAGGTTCCTAGTGCTTCTTGCATTGACTGCCAAAACCTTGATGTAAAACGACTATCACGATCGGATATGATCGAGATTGGCACACCATTCCTTGCAATGATTTCATTGAGGTAGAGTTGAGCCAACCTATCCATCTTATAGTCTTCATGCATAGGTAGAAAATGAGCTGACTTAGTTAATCGGTCCACAATGACCCAGATTGAATCATGTCCACTACTAGTCCTTGGTAATTTCATGACAAAGTCCATTGATATTCTCTCCCATTTCCACTCAGGGATTTCAAGTTGTTGCAGCAAGCCAGATGGCCTCTAATGTTCAGTCTTAATCTTCAAACAGGTGAGACACTTGCTAACATACAAAGCTGTATGTTACTTCATTCCCGGCCACCAGTATATGTCCCTAAGGTTATAGTACATCTTATCGGCTCCTGGGTGAACTGAGTATTTTGACTTATAGGCCTCATCCATTATCAGGGTTCTCACATCGCCCTTCAAAGGAACCCATATTCGATCTAGATAATACAATGTTCCATCACTCCTACGTTCCATCTGCTCGTCTAGCCCTCGCAGCATTTCTGCTGGTGCATCGACAGCCTCAGATGCTTCATTCTGAGCCGCTAGTATCTTATCCTTGATACTCGACTGAATGGTCATGTTCATAGCTCTAACTCTCTTAGGCTTAGTTCTCTCCTTTCTACTTAGTGCATCTGCTACTATGTTTACCTTACTAGGATGGTAGCGAATTTTGCAGTCATAATCACTGAAAAAAGCTCTATCAAGCGACGTTGTCGCATGCTTAGTTCTTTCTGATTGAAGATGTGCTGAAGACTCTTGTGGTCGGTATAAATGATACTCTTTGTCCTGTACAAGTAGTGTCTCTAGATTTTGAGAGCAAATACAATGGCACCTAGTTCTAGATCATAAGTGGTATAGTTCTTTTCATGGATCTTCAACTGTCTAGAGGCATAAGAAATCACTTTGCCCCTCTGCATCAGCACATACCCCAGGCCTAAGCATGATGCATCACAGTATACCACAAAGTCTTATGGTCTATCAGGGAGAGCTAGAACAGGGGCATTACATAACCTATCCTTCAAGGTCTGAAATGCCGCTTCCTGTTCCTTACCCCAATCAAATGTCTTGCTTTTCTGTGTCAAGATGGTAAGTGACTTGGCAATCTTGGAGAAGTTCTTAATGAATCAGTGATTATATCCAGCTAATCCTAAGAATGAATGGACCTCATATGGTCTTCTAGGGGCTTCCCAGTTCTTAACGTCCTCAATCTTACTAGGGTCTACATGAATGCCATCACCATTAATCACATGCCCAAGGAACTGCACTTCTCGCAACCAGAATTCACACTTGGAAAACTTTGCATACAATTTCTCCTTCTCGAGTAGGTCTAAGACTAATCCTAGATGCATTTCATGTTCCTCCTTAGTATTTGAGTAGATCAAAATGTCATCTATGAATACGATAACAAACTTGACTAGGTAGGGTCTGCATACTCGGTTCATCAAGTCACTAGTGCATTCGTCAAACCAAAGGGAATTACGGTGAACTCAAAATGTCCATATTGAGTTCTAAATGCCATCTTTGGAATGTCTTTTAGAGAAATATTGTGATCCTTATAGCAGATCAAATAGGTCATCTATCTTAGGGATGGGATAACGGTTCTTGATGGTCAAGCTGATTTAATTCTATAGTCTAAATAATCCTAATTGGAACGTCCTTCTTCTTGACAAATATTACTGTGCTCCTCTATGCGATGAAAACTTGGTCGAATGAAACCCTTGTCCTAATGTTCTCTAAGTTGACTTGACAACTCCTCCATTTCAGAAGGCGCCAAACGATAGGGAGACTTCGCGACCGGCATTGCTCTTTAGAACTTGGCTTGGTATATCTATTCGAGACCGCATTGATAAGTACTATGGATTTAGATGGAGTAACTTGTTTAAATTTGTAAATTTTAAGATTACGCCCAAATTGCCTTTACATGTTGCTTATGAACTAACTACACTAGTTAGTTAACCCCTATATAAACCCTTTGTTTACTCTCATTTTAAGAGTAAGATACCCCTAGAACACTACCTTCTCGTGGCAAACGATCTCGGCCTTGTGCCAGGACAACTAGTCCATTCCTACAATCACATCAAAACTTCCGTGTCCAAATGGTATCTAGTCGATGTCGAATGTATGACCTTTTATCTCCAGTTTACAATCGCGCATAACCTTATTAATTTCTACTAGTTGCCCACTAGCTATTTCAATCTCATAGCTAAAACCTAGGTCACTGGGCTTTATGTCTAACAGAGGTATGAAAGTAGTGGAAACAAAGCTATAGTCGGCATCGGAATCGAATAGTGTTGTAGCATGATGGTTGTTTAGAGTGAACGTAGCCGTCATAATATTTGAGTCCTGGTGAGCTTCCTCTGATCCCATCATGAATGCTCCTCAACGTGCCTGATTGCCATTGTTTCCACGACCTTGACCTCGCTCAATAACCATAGGTTGATTTTGACGGTTTCCTCCTTGTCTTGATGCTCGGTTTAACCTAGGGCAAGCTGCCTTGTAGTGATCAGTACCACCACACTTAAAACACGTCCATTTCTAGCATTTACAAGAGTCACCATCCTAGGCCCCGCCCTACAATTCTTGGTAAAGTGCCTTAAGTGATTGCAGTTCGTACACTTACGACAAGGCATCTCGGGGTTATGGTGAAAACTGTAATTTGAACACTTAGGTGTCGTACCCGTGTACTCTTTCCTAACAGGGTTAGTGACTATGGCAAACGCCCTCCCAGTCCTAGATCTCTTTTTGTCATCCCTAACATTTTCATTCCTACTCAATTCCCCGCTATTTCCTCCCTTCTTAGTATTCTTCTTCAACGATCCATTCCTCATTGCCTCATCGGTTAACATTCCAGCTTTTAACACAGCACTATGAATTATTGTCGGCTCCGATGCTACCACCATCGCACGGATCTATGGAGCAAGGCCATAGATGTACCTCTCAATCCTTTTGTTCTCAGGGGTAACCAAATGAGGGACTAACCTAGCTAGCTTATGGAATCGATCAGTGTACGCATCATGGCCAGCTCCGACCGTCGCATGACATCAAAACTTAGTTTCCAGCTTCTGCATCTCATTGTTTAGACAAAACTCCTTTCTCATCAACACCTTAAAGTCCTCCCATGTCATGCCAACTACGACTTCCCGACCTCTAGTCTGGACCTGGGTATTCCACCATGTCAGTGCCTTATTGATAAAAGAATCGGCAGTGTACTTGACGTTCTGGTTAGCTCCACACCCACTCATGTCCTGGACTGATTCCATTTTCTCAATCCAGCGAGTGTAGACAATCGCACCACCAGTCATAAACTCCTTGTATGAACAACCAATATGACCATTGCCTACGTTAACACTCTTAACATCACCCTGGATGTTGCTAGCCTGGTTACCTACTTGAGCAATAATGGTAGGAAGTAGGTCTTGCAATTACTGAGCGATGACCGTGGAGAAGTCAGGGGCTTCGTCAACGCCTCCATTTGCCCTGATACCTTGGTCACCTCCTTGACCATCTTGATCACCAGTTTGACCACCAACTCTGCCTGTTGGTTCTTTAGTCCTTCCATCTCCTCTACCAATCCGTCCACCTGTCCTTCCACCTCGTGGTGCAGTACTCTGTCGACCTGCACTTTGTGTCGTCATCCTTGGCGGCATTATCTACGTGAGGGAGGATATAGGTAATGTTAGGTAGGAGGGAGATTTCGCATATAGACGGTCCTAATATACTATAGTACGCATACATACGGTCCTAAGGTGCCAACATCAATTTGAGCGAACATGATAGCCAAGTCCACGTAGGTTGTGATGCATCTATAATTACATTGGCCACCGTATTTATATATGCCTCCTTTCCCAGTTGTACTCAGTATCTTGTTTACGCAACTCGGTGAGTGACCCTTCTAGTTCGATAGACGATAGACGATATATAAGATAGACGATATATATAATAAACGAT
This sequence comes from Tanacetum coccineum, assembly GCA_026074375.1. Taxonomy (NCBI): domain Eukaryota; kingdom Viridiplantae; phylum Streptophyta; class Magnoliopsida; order Asterales; family Asteraceae; genus Tanacetum; species Tanacetum coccineum. Next base: position 83,132 of record BQNB010000473.1, on the reverse strand, counting down.
ATAAGATAGATATTATAAGATAGTTAAATATAATGTAGATGATATATGATCGATAATATGAGATAGATAATATAAGATAGATAATAGATACGCGCCAAAGCAAGTATAAGCAAAACATCGCACACATAGATCCTATCATGCAAGCTATATGAAGGTATTTAGGTTATAATCTAGGCTAAACCACCTAATTCTCTATAACCTTGGCTCTGAATACCAATTTGTCACACCCCGACTACGGTGGAAACACGAGGCATGACGGAGGATTGATCATCATAAAACAAAGCGTTAATATAGAGAAAACTAATATGCTTTAAAAAAAGTGTTACAACATCCTCCGACAACAAGTATGTAACTTGTGTCAAAATAGGTTGAACCACATCACATAGTCTGAAATTTATTACAACCAACACCTCACATCCGGAGGGATACAAGTCTAACTGAAATCAAACAGACAAAAACTAAATCATAGTCTCAATGCAACTCTCAATGATAAGATCCAAAATGGATGCCCTTAGGTCTGCTAAAGTCTCTAATCCTGGCTTCATGAATCATTCACATTACCTGAAAATGATACTCGAAAGGGTCAACATTACGTTGGTGAGCTCGTAGGTTTAGGAAAACCCAGTTGTTGTGCTAGAATATAAGAGTGGATAGTTATGCAATATGAAAGCAGAATGCATATAAAGTATTTAAATTATCAACACATCAACACATCATACCAGGGTATCCCAACCCAAATTAACATTTCAAAATAACCCGCGCGCTTATAGTCCTCCAAACCTATTGCCTACCCGCTGGAGCTACACAGTCGGCGAAGTAGTGCAGTGCAGAAATTCACAGTGGAACTTTGCATAAATAGATCTCATAGTGTTCGTATAACATTCACATAATGTTCACATGGCATTCATATAGTGCTCATATAGAATTCATATATACAATCATAGGCACATAGCATTGTCCAAAAGAAATAAGAGGTTTTTGCACAGTATTGAAAGTAATTGAAAAAGGTTTTGAGTATCATTTTCTCCCAGCGGAAAAGAGTTTAAAAAGTGGGGCTACGAGAACTCACCTTTAAGCAAAGTGAAATGTAGCTGAGGATATGATCAAAAAATGAGTGCAACGACGTCCAGACTTGACCTAATCCAGTTAAAGTCCAATTTAGGTGTATGTTTCTTAAATGTATGTTTAAGGTTGATGCATAGTAGTTAAAATGTGCGTTGTATGATCACTTTTAAAGTTATTGGTTGCGTGATGGTTGGTAAATTAGACTCGAAGAAGATATATCAAAGTATGTATGTTAGATGATTTACACTTATAGTATTTAGGAAATTAGACGAGAAAACACCTAGACTTAGGTAATAGTTATTAATAAATATGTTCCGGTAGCCTTAAGTTGCCTAGTTTAATTGTATTAATTACGAAAAGGGACACGTTTTAGTTACGTTAAATCATTAATAGAAGTTTCATAATTTATAAAATTATAAAATATAATTTTCGTCTTTTAGTCGGTTTATTAAAATAATAATATTTTATTTATTTCATCTTTTGTCAGATTTCTAGGAAATTATGTTTTTAATAAAATATTGTAAGTATAATATTTTTATGAAATTTCGGCATGACCAGTTCGTTTATAAGACGTTTCCAAGGTTTTTAAACCTCATTTTCCAAACACTTTCTCTTAAATAAAACAATTTTGACAAAACGACCAAAATCCACATTTCACGTTAATTATCAAGACGCATTTCCTTCAAATGCCCATTTGACTATCAAAAAATATATAAGTATAAATCGTTACCAAAAGTCCGCTTTTAAGCTTCAAAATAACTAGTTTTAGCTTATTGGGCCTTGAGGCCCATTAGTAGTCCAAAGTATTGTTTAATAGTTTCAAAACCCATTTTAGGCCCATTATCAAGCCCATTAAGAAAATAAGTCCAAAGAATAATCCACAAAAGAAGCCAAAGCTCACGGACCAAGACTAAGCCATGGTTTGGGCTTAGCTTATTGGGTTGCGGCCTTTTAAGCCCATAATAAGCTACACGTAGCTTATTATTAAGCCGTTAAGCTCCGCAAGTTCTTAAATAACAAAACAAGCAATAACCAAAAGCCATGAAAATAAGATGGACCATAATAAGCTGCGACTTATTGGGACTTATTGGGACTTATTGGGCCATAGGTTTTATTAGCCCAAAAACAAACATAGAGCTTATTAAATAAGCAAATAAGTTATTAGACGTTCTAGTTCTCAAAATAAGCTATCATAATAAGCTATAAAAATGTAACAAGAATGGGTAATAACCGAAATTGCTTTCTTTTTTTTCCTCTTTGAGCCAAAAATAAGCCAAAAATAAGCTAAAAATAAGCAAATAAGCTATAAGTACTTTAGTTACCAAAATAAGCTACAACAATAAGCTACAAAAATATAGCGAAAGAGGTAAATGACCAAAAGTACTCCCTAGGTCTTCCTTTCTCATGGCGTGGGCAATAAGCTCCCAAAATAAGCTATTCAAAGCTTTTAAATAAGCTAGATAAGTTTTAAGCTATATAGTATATAAATGTTATTCAACCATCACGTCCAAAATAATAAAATGGTCTTTTCTTGTGTCCCTTACCCCTAGTTCGAACCCAACGAACACCCCTTTATATTTATTTACAAATTTTAAGCTTTTGATTTTTGGAAAATAAGACGTACAACCAACATCTATGCATCGTAACACTACTAAAAGTACAAAATATTTTGAGAAAGTATAATGACTTACGAAAAAGGGTTTTGGGAAAAGATATTAAACACTAAACATGCAAACCCAGACGTTGTTTTAATGAACCCACGCCTATTGGAATCAACCCGGAAACACTCAAACTCTCATGTTTTTTTATCAAAGTTGGAAATATTATGTGTTTGTGTGTGTGTGTTGTGGTGCATCCGAACCAAGCAAAGAAAGAAAGAGAGAAATGAAATTCAAATGTGTGTGAAAAATGAATGAAAGTGTGTGTTTGAATCAATATAAAACAAATAAGGAGTGTACCACTTGGGACAAGGTTGCTAAAAAATTTCCTTGTTGTCCCTTGTGGGGTTCGAACGTGAGCTAGCACCCTAGGGGGAACCTAGGTTCATTTGGCTCTTGTCGGGATTTGACTAAAGGTCAAACTTATGATTTAAAAAGTGACCCGAAGCTTCCTAGTAATTTTTTAATAATGTAAAAAAAATTTTTATAAAAATAATTTTAGATGAACTTGACTATTTACACTATGGGTGAATAAGTTAAATTGCTTTAAATTTAGTATGGATCATTAACGGACGTGTCGGGACGCGTTGCTTGAGATTTTAAGCTGTTTGCGAGAAAACTTCTCGGAGATTGATCAAATATAAATATAATCATCTATAACGAGATAATTAAGGAGAATATTAACTCTAATGATTAAATAGATAATAAACAGATTACTGAAAATACCAGAAATCGGTCTGACAGGAATAGAAAATGATAAAATTCAAAGGACTAAAATAGAACATTATGAACTCGAAAATCCGCAAGGGTTACACCGAAGGTAGCAAAAACTTCGTGGTTTATTGCGATGCTTCGCACAAAGGGTTAGGCGCGATTTTGATGCAGAAGGAGAAAGTCATAGCTTACGCATCCCGCCAACTCAAAATTTATGAGAAGAACTACACGACTCATGACTTGGAATTAGGAGCGGTAGTATTTTCACTCAAGAAGTAGAGACACTATTTGTACGGCTCGAAGTGCATTGTGTTCACTGATCATAAGAGCTTGCAACATATTCTATATCAGAAGGAGTTGGACATGAGACAACGCCGATGGTTGGAGCTGTTAAGTGATTACGACTGTGATATTCGTTATCACCCTTGAAAGGCGAACATGGTGGCAGATGCCTTAAGCCAAAAGGAAAGGATTAAGCCGCTACGAGTTCGAGCATTAATGATGGAAATCGATTTAAACCTTCCCTCATAGATTTTGAATGCTCAAGCTTAAGCAATGAAGGAAGAGAACGTTAAAGAAGAGAATCTCCGGGGTATGAACAAATAATTTAAAACACGTGCCGATGGAACACTCTGTATTGAGAAACAGAGTTGGGTACCACATTTTGGAGGATTGAGAGACTTGGTCATGAATGAGTCACATAAATCTAAGTACTCTATTCATCCTAGATCAGATAAGATGTATCATGATCTCAAGAAGTTATATTAGTGGCCCAACATGAAAGCAGAGATTGCCACCTATGTCAGTAAGTGCTTGACATGTGCCAAGGTTAAGGCCGAATACCAAAAACCATCTGGTTTGTTGGTTCAACATGAGATTCCTCAGTGGAAATGGGAAAAGATTACAATAGATTTTGTAACAAAACTATCTTTGGTGGAATTCTCGTACAATAACAATTATCACACGTGCATTAAGGCTGCTCCATTTGAGGCATTGTATGGTTGAAAGTGTTGATCACATGTCTGCTGGATTGAGGTTGGGGATAACCAACTTACCGATCCATTTGAGTCGAATTCAAGCTGCTCGCGATCCCCAAAAGAGTTATGCTGACGTGAGGCATAAACCTCTTGAGTTTCAAGTTGAAGACAAGGTTACGCTGAAAGTTTCACCATGGAAAGAGGTGATACGTTTTGGCAAACGGGGAAAGCTAAACCCACGTTATATTAGACCTTTCAAAATTTTTGCTAAAGTTGGAACTGTTGCCTATCGACTCGAACTTCTAGAACAATTAAGCCGAGTTCATAGTACTTTTCACGTCTCGAACTTGAAAAAGTGTTTATCTGACAAAACACTTGTCATTCTGTTAGACGAAATCCAAATCGACGACAAGATTCACTTCACAAAGGAACCGGTCAAATTATGGACCATGAGGTAAAACGTTTAAAGTAAATTTGTATCCCGAATGTGAAAGTATGTTGGAATTCAAGGAGAGGTCTTGGATTTACATGGTAGTGTGAAGATCAAATTCGAAAGAAGTATCCACACCTCTTCACAGACCCTGCATCTTCGTCAAATACCACAACGTGAGCTTTGGGGACAAATCTCTTTTAACGGGTAAAGACTGTGACACTTTGTAAATTTCCAGGTCATTAATTTTCTTTTTACGTGCTATAATTTAACTTTTATAAGTTACGTGTCAATTTGACCTAAAACCGGGAAGTTGTCCTGCGTAAAACTAAAAAACGTTATCGGATGCATTCCGACTTCGGACTAAATTAAGTCTACTCATATTTTATGTGTTTTATAGTGTTACATGGGTTATATACACTTACGTTTAGGACTTTTAGGTTTTTCGCGTGCGTATTTCATTTTTATCATTTTGTGCCCTACGGAACCCCAAAAACCTACCACCTTTGCATGTAAACTCAAGATATCAACCATTATCTATCATTAATTCAAAAAATTTGAAATTCATATCCCTCCTCTTCCAAATTATTGGTTCAAGCTTCTTAAATAAATCAAGTGGCATCTTTTTGAAAGCTTAAAGCATGTGTGCATGTAAGATGGGAAAATGACCTCTTCAAAGGTCACTTTCATGCACACACTTCCATGCAACACATGCATGTGACCACCTTACACATTGACTAGCACATGGACTACAACACATGATACTTTCATCTTAGTCCCAAAAATTAGCTCATCTTTCTTGTCTTCTTTCTTTCTAGTCGAACCAACCACAAGGACCAAAGAGTAGGTTCAAGTCACTTGGCTTGAGCCATGGTGCACCCTTAAACTGTAACACCCCCAAAATGGGTCGCAGCGGAATATGGATCCGGGGCATGTTACTTTGAGATCAACAACACAAGATATATATAAGAACGACACAAAAGTCGTTTAGATGGATACATTGGATTTAAATAAGAGACATATTACAAAAGCTTATAGCTTTACTTGTTCTTTGTTTCATATTACAAAAGACAACATAGATTTCCCCAAAACATTATGCACATAAGTCTTTAACAGTACAATGCAAAACATAATCCAAAGCATCCCTGGCATCTCGTGCCTAATGACCTCCTGAAAACATTGCTTAAAACGTCAACAAAATTGTTGGTGATTTCATAGGTTTATGTATTTAAATTATGCAGGACCGCAAGATTTTCCCGTGATGTTACAACAGATGCCAACAATCACAAAACCAGATTATTGTTGCACTAAGCTCATGACACCGAAGCTCAACCTATATTTGCTATTTATAGCAGTTATTTGCCCGTACAGATGTTGTAACCCGCAACATCCAAGTCCGACATGGTCAACGTTCGTTCCTAGTGATAGCTAATCACCCAAATGGGGAGGTTAATCCCAATAGATCTATTTAATACTCATTCGCGCCCGCACATAAAAAAAAAAAAAAAAAACATAATGTAATTCACAACTACATCTATGCAATTAACAGTTCATGAATAATGGGCTCAGGAGGGTTATCGCAACTTAGGCAAACACATAATCAATATATTACTTTCAACACTTGCGTCCAATTTATAAAACAAGCATGTTTCCACCCCAAATAATATCAAATCAGTAAAACTGTAAAAGTTGGGCTATAACATCACCTTGAGTACAGATAAGCTTAAATAATCACAGTTAAAACGTCCACGCAAGACGATAAATGCAACCATACTATAAAATTAAGGCCGTATAAGTACACAGGTATTTAATTAACAACACTGAATAAAATCTTAATAGTTGGTTACATCGTATATCGTTCGGAGCTATCATAAATAAAGAGAGTCATGAACAAGACGTACGAGGAGTTTAGGACACTTTTAAATCGAACGCATCCAACAACCTCATCCTATACGCCATCCGAAAGGCCTCATTATGAAACTCCTAGTAATATAGCACTTTGATTAACCACTCAATATTCAATATAGCAAAATCACCGACTAATCGTTATTAGTAAATTTAATATTTATAAGAGTGAAAACGTTTATAAAATAAACTTTTCGTAAATGACCTAATTTGGTTTTTTAAGCCCGTTGCTAGCGCGTTTCAACTCCACGTCTTCGTAGTAAGACGAGCGATCAAAATATTACATTTTTTCAAAGTTTTTAAGATTCCCTGCGGATGAATAGTAAAATTACTGTTCACCAACAGCTCAATTGTCCGTTTAGGCCTTTTAATTGGCGTAAACTTGTAATCGTAATAACTTATTCGTTTAATAATTCCCGATTGTTAGTGGTTCCTGTCGAGTACATTTTTGTTATTTAAAAGAGGTATTATATTTATAAAGAATAAATCCACTGGATGAATAAGTGATTTGTTACTGTTCATCAGTTAATAAAATTACTTTTATATAACTTTTAATTATCGAAAATGTCTTAATTTACTCGTTATAGTTCCGTTTCTCAACGATTCCTTGCGTGTACGATCTCGTAATCAAAAAGTTATATCATATTTAGATGTTTTAAAACTCAAGTTGCTGTAATGAATATGTAACTTTTTAAAAAATAGTTTTATAAAAGTATTTAAGCCGTAAACTCATTTTTAACCGTAGTCTTTTTCGTTATAGATCGGGTTTTTTAAGTTTCTAATCATTTATGGTATCGTCCATGAGGCTTATTATAACTCTAAAACAACATAACCTCACTGTCCAAAATTCGTATTTGGACAGCCCCAAGTATCATGTGATTTAAACTTTATGAAAACCGTGTTTTTTATTTATTATTAACTAGTGAGTTGACTATAAAAACTCTTAAAAACACATTTGGAACACTTGTGGTACTTATAATAAGGTTCAATATCATCCCTAGTCCTTATAATTTCATTGTAACAAGTTTAACCCTTTTACTTTCATTATTTTCATATGTGAAGTTTAAGAAACATTATAAAACCCTAATTTAACATAAACATGTTTATACTTAATCCATAAGTTAACATACTTTTATTTTTACTTTTCCATGATATATAGGACCATATGACATAAGAATAAGTGTATAAATTGATAAACTCAAATAAAAACTCATTTTACATATTCAAAAGTCATTAGTGGTGATTATGGCTATATTTAACATGTAATACATAAAATCATAAGAAATAAAAGTATAAAGGATTTAAGAAAACCTTAGTGATGATGTAAGAGATGTGAAATAAGTTCTAAACCCGTGTTTAGATTCAAAAACAAAGCTTCCAAGCTTATAACCCTAGATTAGGTTTCCAAAACCCTAATCTTTCCTTTTCTTCTTATTACTTGCAAATGATGAACCAAAGCTTGCAAACACCTTAGAATACCTTAAGTATGTTGTGCAAAGGGTTGTATAATCATACAAAATCAAAGTGTGGATTTTGTTTGGAGGCTTATATGTGCCGTGGGTTTTGAGGAGTAAAAGAGAGAAAGAAAATGAAATCTTGTGTTAAGTATAAAGAGTATGCAACTTACTCATGCATGCAAGCCTATTTATAGTATAAATATCTTGCTAACTTAACCATGGTTACTTTCTAACCCTAGGTTAAGTTAACATGACAAGTTGGTAAAAGGTGTAAGAGTTTTGTCTTTTAAATATCTAGATATTCTTGCAAAGTGATGACTCTTGGTCCAATCCTCTTAATTTCGGCATATATATATAAGATGTAATATTTGATTATTTTGAGTATTGGGTATAATCGTGGGTATTTGTTTAGGCGTAGTTAGGTTTTAGAACTTCCGGGTATGCCTAAACGTATTTTATTATGAAACGTAAGCATTTTACGTAGCCGATAAAAATAAGATGAACAAAGTTATTAATTATCCTCATAATAATCATATAACACTTGCTTGATGCAAACATTTAATCGTTTAATGCCCGTTTACATTGTATGATCATTTTCAGTTTACGCGATTTAACTTAACGTTTACGGTTTAAGAGCAAACGCGTAAAACCCTAAAAATAAATTATGAATTTCATAATGTCATACAATGACCTAAAATACGAGGTGTTATAGTCTCCCCCCGTTAGCTGAGCCTTGTCCTCAAGGCTTAAGACGCAGCACTTGACGACGGCCCGGTCTTTGAGAACAAATGTGGGTATTTCTTCTGGAATTGATCTTCGCGTTCCCATGTAAACTCTGGACCTCTCTTGGAGTTCCATCGAACCTTGACTAATGGGATACGGCTTCGCTTTAATCGTTTGACCTCACGATCTGTGATCTCTATCGGTTCCTCGACAAACTGAAGCTTGTCATCAAAATGAAGTCCATCCAACGGAACGGCTAAGGGTTCGTCGGCATGACACTTCTTTAAGTTGGACACGTGAAATGTATTATGAACTCTGCTCAGCTCCTCAGGAAGCTCGAGCTTGTATGCAACGTCTCCAACCCTTTTTATTACCTTGAAAGGTCCAACAAACCTGGGATTTAATTTCCCTCGTTTGCCAAAACGTACAACCCCTTTCCAAGGCGAAACCTTGAGCATCACTTTATCTCCAACCTCAAACTCCATCGGTTTACGCTTCAAATCAGCGTAGCTCTTTTGCCTATCACGAGCGGCTTGCATCCTTTGTTTAACTTGAATGATTTTCTCAGTCGTCTCTTGAACTATCTCTGGACCGGTGAGTTGAACTTCTCCAACCTCAGCCCAACAAACAGGCGAACGACATTTTCTACCATTTTAAAAAAAAAAGTGGCCTCAAAGGGTGCAGCCTTAAGCTAGCATGATAACTTTATTGTAAGAAGTCAACTAATGGCAAATGTTTTAACCCAACCATTTCCAATCGATCCACACAAGCACGAAGCAATCTTCGAGAGTTTGAAATGGTTCTTATCTCTTTGCCTCAGTTTGCGGATGATATGTCGTACTCATATCTAAACTTGTACCCAAAGCTTTCTGAAGTGACCTCCAAAAATTTGATGCGAACCTAGGGTCACGATCACAAATAATCGAGACCGGTATTCCATGCCTTGTTACTACTTCCTTTAGGTACATTCTCGCCAGTTTCTCCAGAGGGTCAGTTTCCCTCATGGGTATAAAAATCGCGGACTTTGTAAGTCGGTCAACGATCACCCAAATGGTGTCATACCCTTGTGATGACTTAGGAAGCTTCGTGACAAAATCCATCATGATATTGTCCCACTTCCATTGAGGTATCTCGGGTTGTACCAACAAACCCGATTGTCTCTGATGTTCGGCCTTGACCTTAGCACAGGTCAAGCACTTGCTAACATAGGTGGCGATGTCGGCTTTCATATTGGGCCACCAATATAGCTTCTTTACGTCTTGATACATTTTCTCGAAACCTGGATGGATAGAATACTTTGATTTGTGGGACTCGTGCATGATCACATTACGCAAATCGCCTTAATAGGGTAACCAACTCCTACCATTGAGGCATAGGGTTCCATCCGTACGAGGTTCCAACTTTTCCATCCTAATTGCCTCTGGAAATTTAGCATTTTCAATCAGCATACCTCCAACATCCTCGCTCTTGATGTTTTCTGGTTTTCGTGCTTCAGTCTGAGCATTCAAGATTTGCTTAGGAAGATCCAAGCTAATAGTCATGACTAAAGCTCGAACTCTTAACGGTGGTTCTCGTTCTTTCCTGCTCAAAGCATCAGCAACGACATTTGCTTTCCCTGGGTGATAACGAATATCGCAATCGTAATCACTAAGCAACTCTAACCATCGGCGTTGTCTCATGTTCAGTTCCTTCTGATCAAGAATGTGTTGTAAGCTCTTATGATCAGTGAACACTGTACACTTGGTTCCATACAGATAGTGCCTCCAAATCTTTAGAGCGAACACTACTGCTCCAAGTTCCAGATCATGAGTAGTATAGTTCTTCTCATGGATCTTTAACTGGCAGGGATGCATAAGAAATAACCTTTCTGCCTTGCATCAACAACAGCGCCCAAACCCTTCTTGAAGCTCCTGTAAGCATGAAATCGTCGCTTCCTTCAGGTAATTCAAGGATTGGGTGCACTACACAACTTTTGCTTCAACAGTTGAAAAGCTGCCTTCTTGTTTAATCTCCCCACTCAAACTGACCTTCTTTGAGTAAGCTTAGTTCATGGTTTGGCGATCTTTGAAAACCCTTCAATGAATCGTCGATAATACCCAGCAAGACCTAAAAACAGACGAATCTCTGTTGTATCTAAGATCCAATTTTTAACTGATTTGATCTTGGCTGGATCTACATGAATGCCTTTATTATCAATCATGTGACCGAGGAACTGTACTTTGGGAATCCAAAATTCACACTTGGAAACTTTGCATACAACTCCTCTTCTTCAACAACTCAATATTATCTTCAGATGCTCTTCGTGTCTCTTTCTTGTTTCTTGTAATATATCAAAATATCACAATAAAGACAATTACAAATTATCAGATAAGGTTTTGCACAACTCGGTTCATGAGGTCCATAAACACAGCAGGTGCTGTGGTCAAACCAAATGCATAACTTGGAATTCATAATGTCCATATCGAGTTCTGAAGGCAGTCTTCGAGATGTCTTCTTCTCGAACCCTCAATTGGTGATAACCTGACCTTAGGTCGATCTTCGAGTAGACACTCGACCCTTGAAGTTGATCGAATAAGTCATCAATTCTTGGTAGCGGATAACGGTTCTTCACCGTCAGTTTGTTTAATTCCCGATAGTCAATGCACATCCGGAATGATCCGTCTTTCTTCTTGACAAACAAGACCGGAGCTCAGGTGAGGAAATGGGTCTTGAAAAGCCCTTGTCGGACAGCCCTCAGTTGCTCCGACAACTCTTTTCATTTTGGAAAGGCGCCAACGATAAGGGTGGCCCGTGCTACAGGTGCAGCACCAGGTACCAAATCAATTTGAAACTCCACTTGTCGAGTCGGAGGAAGACCCGGCAAGTCCTCAGGAAATACTTCAGGAAAATCTTTAACTATCGGTACGTCCTCAAGTCGCTTCTTCTCTGACTTGTCTTCAATCTCCTTTGTAGTAACATGTGCCAAAAAGACGTGAGATCCTTTTAGCAGATACTTTTGAACCTTGGTACACGAGATGATGTTTAGGCGCGTCCTGTGTCCTTCACTACATCCGTCACCGCGAACGATTAGGATTTCGCTCCCGGAGGGGATACGAACAATCTTCTTAGCACAGTCGATAACGGCACTGTATTTTGACAACCAGTCCATGCCAATATCGCAGTCGAAACGACCATCTCTACCGGGCATTAGGTGAATGTTGAACGGATTTTAAAAAGTTTAACGTACAACCATCAATATAGTTTTTACACCAATTATCCCAACAGTCAGCTAACTTAACGTCATAACCATGATCTAGTATATTGGGGATGATATCAAGCAAAGTAAAATGTAGTAGACTACGAAACTCCTATCATAACCAGTACAAATAAAATGTAAGCATAACGGTGTTTTAGAAGGAACCGTACCCGCACGACGTTGTCTGGTTTGCCCCCGCATTTCCACTGCAACACCTTCGCCTGAGCCCTTTATTCCCACTGTTGATTACCATACATTGGTTGTTCAGTTTCGGGGCAGTTTTCTTTTAAAGTGGCCTTGAGCTCCACACTCAAAGCAACCATTGGCCCTGCTGAATTATTGTCGTTGTTACGTAGTTGTTTGATGTTTTGTTGTTGTAGGTTGTTATTGTTTGTTTGTTATTGTGTTGTTGTTAGCAGGCCGTATCCTACAGTCCCTGGCCATATGGCCAACCCTATTGCAGTTACTGCACCTAGTGGACAATTACCATACTTATTATGGAAATTACACTTGAAACAAAGAGGCTTAGACCCTTCGAATGGCTTCCTAGTCACCCATTGCCTGCAGCATAGGCCCGCCTGTTTCTGCCTCCTATTCTGCTATTGTTGGATTTGATTGTTCTGAAGATCGTCATACTTTTCTTTCCTTTTTGCTACTTCAGCATAGCATGGTCCTCTATTCCTCCATCAACTCATTGTAAACTCATAACTCTTGCATGTCTTCGACATTGATGCTTTACATTGCCAAGTATCATATCGGGCAATCCACCGATATACCTTTTTCAATCTGTCTACCTCATCTGGAACCTCCATGAACACATCAGAGCTAGTTGCTGAAATTGTCGATTATAGGCCACCACATCAGTACCCTTAACCTTAAGATTCCACATATCAGTTTACATCTTTTTAATCTTGCCCCTCGGGTAATATTTATCAGTCATCATTTTCTTCAGTGTTGCCCATGGCATGGCATGAGCTACTTTTAGAGTGGTGGTCTTAACATGGAATTCACCATGTAAGAGCATCGGTATTGCAGAGTGGGGCAAGACGCGAATTTGACTTGACTAGCTTGCTTGGCAGTTGCTAATGCTAAATCACAGATTCCATTTCTCAAACATCGAGTGAGTCCGATGACTCCTCAGTGCCTTTGAGTCAAAGGGTTTGCATTTCAAGAATTCAGAGTAAGAGCAATCGCGAGCATTTGTGCTGCCTTGGTCCAGAACCATTGCTATTATAGCCATTCCTCCCTCTGCTTGCTTCTGCTTCAGTCATTGGCAGCAGAACTTCCTTGATTAATTAAGGCCTGAAGTTGTGCCTCAGTAACAGTTGTGGTTGTTGCATTTGGGGCTGGTGTAACTGGTGGGACTCGGGTTGATCTTGTGGCTCTTTTTGGTGCCATCTTCTTAAATCACAAGAAAATACAATACCCGTTAGATTTCAATACAATCATAACGTAACATAACATATGCATCATAAATAAAATAAGATCACATCGCACTGTGACCAGAAGAAATACTTATATAAGAGTATATTATATAAGGCTCTTATTGTAATATACGTAATATATCATAACCACGTATATTAATTATGAATGCATCTAGTCCCACTAATGCAACAACTAGTGTGTCCCATAAAAACCCTTTTTATGAATGCAATGTTTGAAAACGGTTATAGTCCAGCAAAAACATTTTGACCTGGTTCTCTATAACCTTGGCTCTTGATACCAATCTGTAACACCCCCAAATTGGGTCGCAGCGGAATAAGGGTCTGGGGCGTGTTACTTCAAGATCAACAGCACAAGATATATAAGAACGACACAAAAAGTCGTTTAAAATGATACATTGGATTTAATTGAAAAGACATATTCCAAAAGCTTATAGCTCACTTGTCCTTGTTTAATATTACAAAAGATGATATAGATTTCCCAAAATAAGATATAATAAGTCTTTAAGCGTGCAATCCAAAACTTAACCAATGCATCCTTGCACCTCTGCCTATTCACCTCCTGAAAACATTGCTTAAAACGTCAACAAAATGTTGGTGAATTCCATATGTATGTATTTAAATATTGCAGGACCGCAAGACATTCCCGTGATGTTACAAACAAATGCAAACAATCACACAAACCCGATTACATTTACACTAAGATCATGACACGAAGCTCGACAGACTTGTTTTAGCCAAAATATGCTACCGCCGAATGATGTTCTAACCCGAAACATCCCTGATTCGACATGCTATAACGTTCATTCCCGGTGATTAGCTAGTGCACCACAAACGGGAAGGTCCGTTTCCAAACAGATCTATTAAATACATTCGCGCTCACATAATGTAATTCCAACTACAACTATGCAATGTACAGTTCATGATAATGGGTTTAAACTTGGGATATCGCTACTTATCAAACATGTAATCAATGTAAAATATCCACTTGCGTCCAATTTGTAAAACAAAGCATGTTTCCACCCCAAATAATAGTAAATCAGTAAAACTGTAAAAAGTGTGGGGCTATGAACTCACCTCAAGTGAGTGGTCTGATAATTTATATCAAGTGTGGGAATGCTTCACGATTATTCCCGAATGCAACCTAATTAAATATAGGTCGTATAAGTACCGAGTACTTATATTAATAACATAATTAATCTTATAGTTTGTTACATCGTACTATCGTTCGAACTAACATAATTCAAAGAGGTCATGACATGTACGACGAGGAGTTAGGACACTTTAAATCGTAAATTCAACAACTCTCGATACGCCATCCAAGAGGCCTCATTATAAACTCCCAAGTAATATAGCACTTTATAACTAATAACATAATAATCATATAGCATATCACCATCTATTGTTTAAGTGAAATTGTAATTATAAAAGTAAAAACGTTTTATAATTACTCGCTTTACTAAAAATGACTTAACTTGTTGTTTTAAGCCGTTCTCGCGTTTCTTACGCCAACAGCTTTGAATAAATGAGTGATCATAAAATCACATTTTTAAGTTTTTGATATTCTGCGATGAATAGTGTTTTTACTGTTCACAACAGCTATAAAATCATTTTTATACTTTTAATTAACGTAAAACCCGTTTTAGCCGTATCTTATTCGTTATAGCTCCGTTTTTAGCGATTCTTTCGAACACGTTCTCGTAATTGAAAGTTTTATCATATTATTGATGTTTATAAAGTATAAGTTTCTGTGGTGAATAGTACTTTTTATAAAAATTGTTTTATAAAAGTATTAACTATCGTAAACTTGTAAATGGCGTAACTTCTTCGTTATTAATCGGTTTTTCGAGTTCTTTATGACCCCTCGATCCTTGTGACATGTAGTATTTTATAAAATCATAAAACATATATGTAAATTTCGAAGTACAAACAGCCCCTAAGATATTTATTTCCAAAATGTGTTTAAAACTTGTTTTTAGGACTTTTTAGAAACCCTAATTTGTTCATATATATGTTTACTCTTAAGCATCATGTTAAAACACTTATACATTCCTTTTAACATCATATTAGCATCCATATGGCATGTAAATAAGTTCACAAAACAATGATCATAAGTAAATATTCAAGAGGGAGAGAACAAGAGAGATTGTGAACTTTTTGCTTATGAAAATGAAGTGTATGTGTTATATGTTCTAGTGATGCATGTATATTTACTACAAGACTAGTCAATCTTAGTATTAGGAAAGTCTAAGACAAGATGAGGGAATTTAGGAGAGTCTTTGGTCAAGGTAACTAGTCATGCACATAAGGTTTAATGAGTTGAAGTTGTAGAAGTTCAAGTTGGTTAATTATGTGCTCTTGGTCCCCTTGGGATCACTTTCCATCCGAAAATAAGGGAGGGAGGGTGTACTAGTTGTGTCTTGGATATTTTTGTTGATATTTTGTGTTACTTGAAGTTTAAATGAGTAAAGGTTAAACATAAAGTGTATATTTGTATCATTTGTCTTCCTTGGTGGTTTCTTTCAAGTAGAATTCGGCCAATATGATAACATGGTTAAAGTTTTATAAAAACTTTAAGTATTGGGTATAAAAATGGGTATTTGTTGAAGCGTAGAAAAGTTTTGGTGGTTCCGTGAATGCCTAAACGTATTTTATCGCGAAACGTAAACACTTTACGTAACCAATAAAAATAAAATGTGCAAAGTTAATAATTATCCTCCAAATAATTATCTAACACTTGCTTGACGTAAACATTTAATTGTTTGATGCCCGTTTACGTTGAATGATAATTTTTAGCTTACGCGATTTAACTTAACGATTAAAATTAAAAGCAAACGCGTACGAGACTAAAAATAAATAGTGAATTAAATGACGTCGTAAATGACCTAAAAACACGGGGTGTTATATTCTTCCCCCATTAAATGAGCCTTGTCCTCAAGGCTTAAGACACGGCACTTGACGACGGCGTGGTCTTTGTGAAGAGGTGTGGATACTTCTTTTGAAATTGGTCTTCATGTTCCCATGTGAACTCACGACCTCTCCTAGAGTTCCATCGAACCTTGACAATTGGGATACGGCTTTGCTTTAGTCGTTTAACTTCGCGATCCATGATCTCTACTGGCTCCTCAACAAAATGAAGCTTGTCATCAATATGGAGTCCATCCAACAGAACGGCTAATGGTTCGTCAGCATAACACTTCTTCAAGTTGGATACATGAAACGTATTTTGAACCCTGCTCAGCTCTTGAGGAAGCTCAAGCTTGTAAGCAACGTCTCTAACCTTTTCCAACACTTTAAAAGGTCCAACATATCTGGGGTTTAGCTTCCCTCGTTTTCCAAAACGTACTACTCCTTTCCAAGGCGAAACCTTGAGCATAACTATCTCAAACTTGAAATTCCATCGGCTTAAACTTTAAATCGGCGTAACTCTTTTGTCGATCACGAGCGACTTGAATTCTTTGCGTGATCTGAATGATTTTCTCGGTTGTCTCTTGAACTATCTCTGGACCAGTGAGTTGAACTTCTCCAACCTCGGCCCAACAAACAGGTGAACGACACTTTCGACCGTAAAGTGCTTCAAATGGTGCAGCCTTGATGCTAGCGTGATAACTATTGTTATATGAAAACTCAACTAATGGCAAATGGTTAACCCAACCCTTTCCAAAGTCGATCACATAAGCACATATCATATCCTCGAGAGTTTGAATAGTCCTCTCGCTTTGTCCGTCAGTTTGCGAATGATATGCAGTACTCATATCCAAGCTAGTAACCAAAGCCTTCTGAAGTGACCTCCAAAAATTTGATGCGAACCTAGGGTCGCGATCACAAATGATTAAGACAGGTATCCCATGCCTCGTGCGTGCGAATTGTGTCAAGATGCTCATCCCTCATAATTAGAGAGTTTAGGGCTCCTCGCTGATAAAATGGGTGTGATTGCAATGTATAGTCATCGTCATCATCATCATCACTGTAGACGAGAGGGCGATTCCATGCCGGAGTATTGCATGTACTCGATAGCCGTTACTTATGATTTTCATATCTTGAACAAGTTTGCTAGCAATTTCTTGCACTTCCTCGGGTTGAGCGTGCTAAACTTCAATAAAGTGTCCCTAGGTGCAATTGAAACTTTCGGCGTTTTCCCAATCAGAGATTCGATTAAACTTTTTGAGAAGCTTTCAATCGATATTCATTAGGTCTCTTGGCTTGCTAAGTTCCATGCTAGTGGTGAGGAGGTTGATGATTGACGAAAATTGCGGGGTTTGAAGTTGTCAAAACCGAAAGAATTAGATTCATAGCAAGGATTTTGTCATGATAATAGTCTTCATTCATCGGTTGATACTGAAAGTCTCTGAGACTCCCAATAGTACAACAAAGAGATTGTTGTTTGAACTTTGAGATATTTTGTGAGAAAATTAAAGTCTTGATTGTAACCGGGTCCGATTGGAATAAACGGAAACTTGGTGGAACAATCGTAACCATAATAAGCATTGTTTTCAAAATTCTCATAAGAATGAGTCGGGGGTTGTGGAGAATGGTTTGAATAATCGGGAGTGTTATTAGATGAGTACGGAGTTAAAACATTTGGTGTTTCACTCTGAATCTTACAGTAAAAACAAACTCCGTCATATTCATTTAAACCACATCTTTGGCATTGACCAAAAAATTTTGGTATTTGCTCACTTTTCCGAGCTTGTGGGATCTCATTAATGTTTGTTTGGTTGGCTTCCGGATTAGGAGATAATCAGAGTTTTCTCGGTGGGACAATTATAACAACATGTGAGCACCTTTCCACAAGACTTTACAAGTGCATTGTGACAAAAGATGCATCTTAAGAATCACCACACTCGTAACAACACTTTGGTCGATTAGTGGAGATTTTTGTGAGGAGTTGACTTGGGGTCTGTTTGACTAATAGAATGGCTCTCGAGGAGCATTAACAAACGTTTGGAATTTGTCATTGGATGGCTGGGAGTATTTGAAACTTTTGAACAGCTTTCTCCAATACTCTTTGGTGTCAGGTCACATTCATCAGACAAATTAAGACCATGCATACAGGTCTCATCAATCGAAACAAACTCTTTCATCTTAACGTGTTGTTGAGATGATTCGGGCAAATGGGAATCAAGGAATTTGTTTTTGAGTTTCTCTTTTGAACAACAAAGGCTGAAGTGGTGCAAATTTCACAAGCGAACCATGCTTTAATGCTTTTAGGCGGACAAATCGATAACCCCACCCCCCACCCAATGATGTCATAAGAATTAAATAGATAGAGGATACGAATGAATTAAACTGTACGAAGAAAAAGAAGGATTATTTTTGGTTTTTTCGAATTTATTAACAACATATTTCACAATTGGACAAAATCAGATAGACAACTTAAACCAAATAATCGATCTTACTTCACGGTAGCTCTCAGAATGAAAAACGCACAGGTGAGCGGAGGAGTAGGAATAGTCGCGAAGGTATTTCTCCTTGCGGGTCGTTTGTTCCTAGAACAACCCTCTTTTACCCACTTTATTGTTTGTAAGAGATGAGGTGAGCGTATATGTAAGTGACACAGAAGGCAAGTTTTTAAATCTTTTGTTCGAGTTGGGAACTCAATAGTTCACCGGAACTTATTATGATAATACCTCAGTGAGAATATTATATTTTGGTATTTTACCAATTAGTGAATTTTAATTTTTATGGACAAAATTTTTTTTTTTTTTTTTTTTTTTTTTTTTTTTTTTTTTTATATGATATATACTAATAAAAAGAAAAGAAAAATATTTTTGTGTTTTTTAAGGTAATATATTCACAGATAAGACAAGTTCAGATCAAAGTCGGATAGAAATCGTAGCAAATGCCTCCCACGGACGGCGCCTAAAAATTGGTTCGCCACCATAGTATACGTATATAATAATTACTACTAGGCCAAATCATGATAAAAAGATTCCGGAAGAGATATTCCCGGGTCGTATGTCACAAACGAGGCTGGCAATTGGTATTTATCCTGGTTTGATGGAGAACTTGATGATGGGAAACATGATATGAATTATAACTAAAATTAAATAAATTAAAACCTAATGTTATATACGGGAAACAAGCAAAGGAAATTGGGGTCTTAAAACTACGGAAGCAAAATTAGGTGATAGGGAAATCTAAATATTAAAAATATAGAAAAATAAATGCTAAATAAAATAAAAAATCAAAATTAAATTCTAATAACTTAACTTGAAAAAATAAAGAAAAATAGAACAAAAACGGATGTCGGTTGAATGTAAAACGAAAAGAAACGGTAAAAAACTTACACGGTAAAAAACGGTTCTAAAACTGAAATTTAAGAAAATCTATGCCTATACTAAAATTTTATATTCTTTCCTCAACACTAAATGACAAAAGAACATTTGCAAAAAAGAAAAATATTTTTTTATTAATTTTTGGATTTTTTATGAATTTATAAAGATTAATTAATTAACAAAAATAAACTTTTTCTAAAAATTAACACTAAAATTTTTCTTTTATTTTTCAAAATACTGATTTAAAGGAATATTAAGCACAAAAATTTTAATTTTTCAACTGTTTTTCTATTTTTTATGATTTTTATAAGAAAAGGTAATAACTAAAATCTACTTTAATTCCTAGAAAATACAAATTTAGTGAGAAAAATATGGAAAAATGATTTTTAGAAACTAAAAAGGTGCAGAAAGTTATAAAAAATAAAAGCCCTAATTTCTACTTTTTATTTTTCAACTAATTGGATTTATTAAAAATTTAACCTAATTTCTATTAATATTTTTAATAATAAAAAGGAACTTAAAAGAAAATAGAAAAGAACAGGGTAGAAAGTGATAAAAAGGAAAGTAGAGGGTAGGCGGGCGAAGTTCTAGAAATTTACACAATAGTGAAAACGGGTACCCTTGAGGTTTGAGAAAAGGACCAAACAGACCCTAGCTTATTTACTATTTTTGGCTTATTAAAAAGTGGATTTCAGAAAAAGCTTAAAACTACAAAGTTGAAAAACAACTTATTCTCTACAACTTTAACAAAGAGACTTCTAACTTTAGACCAAAGAATAAGCTGAAAAATAAGCAACAAGTTTCTGTCACAGAAACTAGCTTATTTAGGACTTTTTAGGATTTTGGCTTATTGAGAGCTTAATACTTGATGAATATTAAAACTAAAAGAAGCTTGTTGAAGCTTAAGATGTGCTTAAAGAAGATTTAAACTAAAATTAACCTATGTTTAACAAATTTAGAAAGATAATGAAGATGGAAAATGCAATGTTTAATGAAACTGTTTTTTAGAGCTTATTTTCAACTAAGCTTAACAGCTTATTTGTGGACCCTAGGTGCTGAAATTTTGAAAGTAAGCTAAACAATCTATCTAGAATCTCCCTAGGTAAAAAGCTTTATAAAACTTCTCAAGTAAATGAAAAACTTCAAAGTGAAAAATGCAAAAATTGTGCTAATATGCTGTGCTTGCTGGTGCAATTGGCAGCTGGTGCAATTGGCATACAACTAAAATGCAGGCTAAATTCTAGAGTAAAGACTTCTTAAACCTACACAATCCTTGTATCTAAACATGAATTAACAATGTTAAATTCTCACAAGTGATAGAACTCTAAATGCTTAACAACTCTTAACTATCTAGAATGCCCTGGTGCAAACTAGAGGTTTTTATACTTAAAAATTTTGACATCCTAAAAACTAACTTCTAAAGTTTGTTTAAATCTTTGTTATACCACCTTACTCAGCTGAATGATAGGTTTTAACAAAATAGAGTTGACTTTTAAGAGTCAATTTAACTTAAACCCAATCACTACTGTATATTTTTCTGTCAAAACAAATTTGGCAATTTAAAAATCTATTTAAAACTAAAAACAGATTAAACTAATATCTACTCCTAATAAAATTGACGAATATAACTTATTAAACTGTAAAATCCTAGCTTATTAGTAATAATAAGCTAGTTTCTCTATGAGCTTAACCTACTAGTACTATGACAGAATTTTAGAAAAGGTGAAATTACTCAAACTAAAGCTTATGAAATCTAAAATCAGCTAATAACAGATTTAAACAACATTACATTAAACAGAATTGAACAACTTAAATTATACTTTAAATGTTTACAAATGCAATAACAAGAGAATTCTTAAAATTTTTTATTAAAAACAGAAATGTTACAACATAAACTTTTAAATAGTACTGAATTACACTACTTGCTTAAGAAAAAGACATAATTAAAACATTTAAACTAAAAAAACAGGGTAAAAAGGTTGTGTTAACTTCGGCTTGTTCTTTGTTCTTTTATAGAGGTCTTGGGAAGTGCCTTGACTTGGTTTGTGTTAGCTGTGTGTGTAAGGTAAAAAAAAAAATATAAAAAGGAGTCCTAAGCAGCTATCCTAGGCCTTGGATGCCTTTGTGTTACATTATTGCTCACCTCAGCCATTGATGTTCTTGGGTTAACCAAGATTGCCAACATGGCAGGTTATAAGGGACAGGGTTGAGTGGGTTTAGGTAGGGGTGAGCTGTAGAGGTGTACTGGAGAGGTGGTAAGGAGCTGAAAACCGGGGAAAGGGTGGTATGGTTTTTTGGCGCCAAGTGGGTGAGGTACTGTTATGGTTACAGGGTTTTAAAAGAAGTGTTGGGAAAAGAATTCATACTAGTCCTCACCTTTCTTCCTCTGTTTCATTTTATTTTTAGCCCTAAAAATAGTATAACTTAAGTTTGACAAATAAACAAGAGGTCCTTGTGGTTTTATAATGAAAAAGTGTTAAAGTGAGTTCTGATAATTGCATAAACTGCCCCTTGTGTTTATCAATAATAAATAGAAAAAGCCCCATTTGGCAGTTTCAGTCCTTGTGTCTTTTCTAGTCTCGTTTTCTAAATTAAATACAAACTTTTGGAATTTTTAGCAGATTTTGGACTCCCTATCTTTATTTTTTTTCATTTTTCTTTTATAAAACAAAGTTTACTAAAATTTACATTTTTGGTCCTTGTGTTTTATAAAAAAGTGTATTGGGCTTTTGTTGGGCTTGGGCTTGTATTGGGCCCACTGGGTTTGGGCTTGTATTGGGCCCACTGGGTTTGGGTTTGGGCCCAATAAGGTTTAGGGTTGGTTATTGGGCTTTTTCAAGCCCAATAAGGTTATGGAGTGGGTTTTGTGTGTACAATGCCTGGACGATATTGGCTGTAAACTGGGCTAGGATGGGCCTTTCAAAGTCTTACAGTCTTTGTCAATTGCACACAAATAGGGATGTTGTATATTTGATTGAGGGCCCATTTGGTCTTCATAAATATACTATTGGGCTTTCCCGGCCCATCAGATGGGTTAAGATTGCATCCAACAGTATTCTTCAGTTCCGGCTCCGGCTTTGGCATTTTTGGACTTTGGCCTTGATTTTGCACAGTCTTTTCCATTCCATGCTCAGTTTTGTCATTTTGGCTTGGTTTTCTGTCTTTTTTATGATATCCACTTCCTGCACAATACAAATGCAAAACAAACATATATTTGGCAGTTTTTGTCTGTTTTTGGTCATTTAAGCTCGTTTTTAGAGGTAAAAGATATGTGTAATTAAGCACTTATCAGCGCCCAAACCCTTGATCGAAGCATCGTAGTATACGATAAAATCTTTGCTTCCTTCGGGTAAAGCCAGAATTGGTGCACTACACAACTTCTGCTTCAATAACTGGAACGCTGCTTCTTGTTTGTCACCCCACTCAAACTTGACCTTCTTCTGAGTGAGCTTGGTCATTGGTTTTGGCGATTTTTGAAAACCCTTCAATGGAATCATGATAAATACCCTGTAAGACCTAAAATCTGAACTAATCTAGTTGGTGTCTTAGGAGATGCCCAATCTTTATCAAAATGATTCGATCTTGGCTGGATCCACATTGAATGCTTTTATCATACGTGACGACGGAAACTGTACTTGGGGAATCCAAATTCAACTTCGGAAATACTTTTTGCATGACAACTCCTCTTTCTTCAACAACTCCAATAATATTTCCAGTTGCTCTTCGTGCTCTTGACTTGTTTCTTGGAAATAGTTCAAATATATCGTCAATAAGACAATTACGAATGTGTCAAGATAAGGTTTGCACATCGGTTCAAGAGGTCCATAAACAAGACAGGTGCGTGTGGTAAAAAAACCAAACGGCATAACTTGGAATTCATAATGTCCATATCGAGTTCTGAAGGCAGTCTTCGAGATGTCTTCCTCTCGAACCCTCAATTGGTGATAACCTGACCTTAGGTCGATCTTTGAGTAGACACTCGACCCTTGAAGTTGATCGAATAAATCATCAATTCTGGGGAGTGGATAATGGTTTCTTCACTGTCAGTTTGTTTAATTCCCGATAGTCAATGCACATCCGGAATGATCCATCCTTCTTCTTGACAAACAAGACCGGAGCTCCCCAAGGTGAGGAACTGGGTCTTATAAAGCCTTTGTCGGATAGCTCTTTCAGTTGCTCAGATAACTCTTTCATTTCGGAAGGCGCCAATCGATAAGGTGCCCGTGTACTAGGTGCAGCACCAAGAGTACCAAATCAATTTGAAACTCCACTTGTCGAGTCGGAGGAAGACCCGGCAAGTCCTCAGGAAATACTTCAGGAAAATCTTTAACTATCGGTACGTCCTCAAGTCGCTCTTCTCTGACTTGTCTCAATCTCCTTTATAGTAATTGTGCCAAAAAAGCGTGAGATCCTTTTAGCAGATACTTTTGAACCTTGGTACACGAGATGACGTTTAGGCGCGTCCTGTGTCCTTCACTACATCCGTCACCGCGAACGATTAGGATTTCGCTCCCGGAGGGGATACGAACAATCTTCTTAGCACAGTCGATAACGGCACTGTATTTTGACAACCAGTCCATGCCAATTATGACGTCGAAACTACCCATTTCTACCGGCATAGTTTGATGTTGAACGGATGGTCTGAAAATTTAAGTACAACCCATACAATATTAGTATTTACGCCAATTATCCTACGTCAGCTTACTAACATTTTATAACCATGATCTAGTGTACTGTGGATGGATGTCAACGCCAAAGTAACTAAATGGCAGTAGATACGAAACTCCTATCGGCGCCAGTATCAAATAAGATGTAAGCATAACGGTTGTTTAGAAGGAACGTACCCGCAACGACGTTGTCTGGGTTTGCCCCCGCATTTCCAACCGCATACACCTTCGCTGGAGCCCTGTTATTCCCAGCTTGATTGCTTACGTCATTGGTTGTTCATTTCGGGCAGTGGTTCTTTTAAGTGGCCTTGAGCTCCACCTCAAAGCAACCATTGCCTGCTGATTATTGTTGTTGTGACGGTAGTTGTTGTTGTGAGCTCGCAAACTGAAACGGAAGTTATTACTGCTGTCGTGCTCTCGACAGTTAAAACTGTTGGCAGTCGCGACCCCTCCCTTTAGCCTTATTTTTTATCACCATAGCGACCTCTAACCACAAAACTTATAAAAGATAAAATTTAGTAGACCTAGCCTAGTTTACAAAAGTATTTTTAGTTTGTCATAAGGTTAAGTAACGAACTCGCAAAGAGGACTAAAAGTTAGTACTGCTGCCATGTTTTTTTTGACCAAGTTAATACTGTTGGCTGAATGGTCGACACCCCTTACTTTAGCCTCGTTTTTTGTCACTATAACGACTTCGAATTTCAAAACTATAAAAGATGAATTGTTGTACTCCTGACCTAGTTTTCAAAAGTATTTTTGGTTTGTCATAATACTGAGTAATGAATTTGTAATCCGCTATCAAAATCAGACAAAAGTCATCTGAAAAACACTTAACCAAAAATATTATTTTTCTGCTTAAGCCTGGTCGCGACCCCCTGGTGTTTGGCTACGTTTTCAACATATTAAACGACATTTTTAGACAAAACTTAAATAACGAAAGTTATAGACGACATGGCCTAGTTTCCAAAACATCTTTTTGTTTAAAATTTCATTAAGTAACGAGTCCAGAATTTGATTTCAAAACTCCGCGTTTGTTCCCCAAATTTTATAAATAAAACTTAAAAAAAAATTAAACTCATATTGTTATAACTTCGATCATTTGTTTAACACGTTTAGAGACCAAACCAACTATCGACTGAATTAACTAGAATAGTACTTACGACCCGATACGTTTGGCCAATTGTCATGAATAACCACATTTTAAACAAGTAATATTTTTCTCAACTCAAGCACAATACTAAGGACAAGATTGCATGCATTGTAGTATATTACATGATTAGTAATATATGTATTAATCATTTAGGTAGCGGATAGAGTTTGCATTGTTTTCGCGTGCATCATTTACCTTGCTCGCTTCATATTCATTGCTACCTCATTATATCATTAAGGTGAGTTTATAGTCCTCATCTTACACTTTTAATCATTTATCAAATCTTGGGGATAAGATCATGTTTGTTTTACAAAATGGATGCAAATACATTTTAAATTCAAATATTAAGAGTTTGCCTAAGTAGCTATAACCCACTATGCCCATCATCATGAACTTTTAATTACGGGATTGTAAGCGCGAATGTTATGAATAGATCTATTTGGGAATTAACATCCCCGTTCGGGCAAGTAGCACTTGCTAGTTTACCGGTTGGCCAAAAATAACGAATGTATACCATTTCGGACTCATAGATGTTACGAGTTGAACATCTACATTGGGCACCATCATTTATATGTATTTGATATACATACTGTAACACCCCCAAAATGGGTCGCAGCGGAATAAGGATCCGGGGCGTGTTACTTCAAGATCAACAGCACAAGATATATATAAGAATGACACAAAAAGTCGTTTAAATTGATACATTGGATTTAATTAAAAGACATATTACAAAAGCTTATAGCTTCACTTGTTCCTTGTTTAATATTACAAAAGATGACATAGATTTCCCAAAATATGATATAAAAGTCTTTAAGCGTGTAATCCAAAACGTAACCCAATGCATCCTTGGCACCTCGTGCCTATTGACCTCCTGAAAACATTGCTTAAAACGTCAACAAAAATGTTGGTGAATTCATAGGTTTATGTATTTAAATTATGCAGGACCGCAAGACTTTCCCGTGATGTTACAACATATGCAAACAATCACAAAACCAGATTACATTTACACTAAGCTCATGACACTGAAGCTCGACAGTCTTGTTCGCAAAATATTGCTACTCAGCCCGAAATGATGTTCTAACCCGAAACATCCCTGATTCGACATGCTATAACGTTCGTTCCCGGTGATAGCTAGTCACCCGAACGGGGAGGTCGTTTCCCAAATAGATCTATTAAATAACATTCGCGCTCACATAATGTAATTCCCAACTACATCTATGCAATTGACAGTTCATGATAATGGGCTTAACTTGGGTTATCGCTACTTAGGCAAACATGTAATCAATGCAAAAAATTTTCACTTGCGTCCAATTTGTAAAACAAAGCATGTTTCCACCCCAAATAATAGTAAATCAGTAAAACTGTAAAAATGTGGGGCTATGAACTCACCTTGAGTTCTGATAATCCAAATATCGCAGATAAAGCGTCACGTAAAAGATCGAATGCAACCTAAATTATCATAGGTCGTATAAGTACCGAGTACTTGAATATAATCTTATAGTTGTTACATCGTACTATCGTTCGGGCTATCATAATTTAAGAGGTCATGACATGACGTACGAGGAGTTAGGACACTTTAAATCGTAAATCCAACAACTCGTCGATACGCCATCCGAAGAGGCCTCATTATGAAACTCCCTAGTATTATAGCACTTTGATAACCACGTAATATTCTATATAGCATAATCACCGACTAATCGTTTTGGTAAAATAATATTTATAAAGTGAAAACGTTTATAAATATACTTTTTGTAAAAATGACATAGTTTTGTCGTTGTAAGTCCGTTGCTCGCGTTTCTTACGCCCACGTCTTCGTAGTAAGACGAGTGATCAAGATATTACATTTTCAAGTTTTTGATATTCTGCGATGAATAGTGTTTTTACTGTTCACAACAGCTCCTTACTCGTTTTAGGGTTTTAATTAGCGTAAACTTGTAATCGTAATAACTTATCCGTTTTAATCCCGATTTTAGTGATTCCTTCGAGTGCGTCTTCGTTATTAAAAGATGTATCATATTTTATAAAGTTGGGTCCACTGATGAATAGTACTTTTATAAACTTTAATTATCGTAAATGTCGTAGTTTATTCGTTATAGTTCCGTTTTTAACGATTCTTTCGAGTACGATCTCGTAATTAAGAGTTATATCATATATTAGAGGTTTTAAAAATGAAAGTTTCTGTAATGAATAGTAACTTTTATAAAAATAGTTTTATAAAAGTATTTCTCGTCGTAAACTCGTAATTAACGTATCTTTTTCGTTATAAATCGGTTTTTCGAGTTTCTTATCATTTTGGAATCGTCATGAGGCGTATTATTTTTATATGAGGTCAAACCCACTGTATGAAATTCGAACTAAAACAGCCCTTGTATTATCCAAATGTATTCATTTATAAAAAGCTTGTTTCATTAACTTTATAAACCCTAATTTATACTTAAACATGTTTATACTTAAACCATATGTTAACATACTTTTACATTCATTTTTCCATGATATATATGACCATATGACATAAGAAAAAGTGCATAAATTCATAAACATAAGTAAGAACTCATTTTACATATTAAAAAGTCCTAAGTGGTGATTTAGCCATAAATAACATATTACACATAAAATAATGATAATAAAAAGTATAAAGGAATTAGGAAGACCTTAGGGATGATGTATGAGATGAGAAATAAGTGCTAAACCCGTGTTTAGACTCAAAACCAAAGCTTACAAGCTTATAAACCCTAGATTAGGTTTGAAACCCTAATCTTCCCTTTTCTTCTTAAATCCTTGCAAATGAAGAACCAATGCTTGTAAACACCTTAGTGTGTCTTAGGATTGATGTGTATAGGCTTGTATGGATTGTAGAAAAATTTTGTATGATTTGTTTAGGTGGCTTAATTGAGCCGTGGCATGTATAGAGAGAAATGGGAGAGATTTTTGTGTTTTACACCTTAGGAATGTGTTTTGTATGTTTTTCTTACTAGTTAAGCCTTTATATAGGGCTTAACTAAGGTTAAGAAACTCTAGTTAAGTTAACTAGGGTTAAGTTAAAGGAAAATATCTAAAAGATATTTTAGATAAATATCTAAAGAAATATCTAGAAAAATATCTAATAAAATATCTAGAAAAATATCTTAAAAAAATACGAAAAGTTATAAATTATCTTCGTAATATTTATTTAACACTTGTTTGACGTAAACTATTGTTTGGTGCCCGTTTACGTTAACTGATCATTTTTTTTAGCTTACGCGATTTAACGTAACGATTTCCATTAAAAACAAACGCGTACAATACTAAAAATAAATGGTGACTTTATTAACGTCGTACATTGTCCTAAAATACGGGGTGTTATAGTCTCCCCCGGTTAGCTGAGCCTTGTCCTCAAGGCTTTAAGACGCAGCACTTGACGACGGCCCGGTCTTTAAGAACAGATGTGGGTATTTCTTCCGGAATTGATCTTCGCGTTCCCATGTAAACTCTGGACCTCTCTTGGAGTTCCATCGAACCTTGACTAATGGGATACGGCTTCGCTTCAACCGTTTAACTTCACGATCTGTGATCTCTATAGGTTCCTCGACAAACTGAAGCTTGTCATCAAAATGAAGTCCATCCAACGGAACGGCTAAGGGTTCGTCGGCATGACACTTCTTTAAGTTGGACACGTGAAATGTATTATGAACTCTGCTCAGCTCCTTAGGAAGCTCGAGCTTGTATGCAACGTCTCCAACCCTTTTTATTACCTTGAAAGGTCCAACAAACCTGGGATTTAATTTCCCTCGTTTTCCAAAACGTACAACCCCTTTCCAAGGCGAAACCTTGAGCATCACTTTATCTCCAACCTCAAACTCCATCGGCTTACGCTTCAAATCAGCGTAGCTCTTTTGCCTATCACGAGCGGCTTGCATCCTTTGCTTAACTTGAATGATTTTCTCAATTGTCTCTTGAACTATCTCTGGACCGGTGAGTTGAACTTCTCCAACCTCAGCCCAACAAACAGGCGAACGACATTTTCTACCGTAAAGTGCCTCAAAGGGTACAGCCTTAATGCTAGCATGATAACTGTTATTGTATGAAAACTCGACTAATGGCAAATGTTTAACCCAACTATTTCCAAATTCGATAACACAAGCTCTAAGAATATCTTCGAGAGTTTGAATGGTTCTCTCGCTTTCTCCATCAGTTTGCGGATGATATGCCGTACTCATATCTAAACTTGTACCCAAAGCTTCTTCTGAAGTGACCTCTACAAAAATTCGATGCAAACCTAGGGTCGCGATCACAAATAATTGAGACCGGTATTCCATGCCTTGTTACTACTTCCTTCAGGTACAATCTCGCTAATTTCTCCAGAGGGTCAGTTTCTTTCATGGGTATAAAGATTGCGGACTTTGTAAGACGGTCAACGATTACCCAAATGGTGTCATACCCTCTGATGTTCGGCCTTAACCTTAGCACAGGTCAAGCACTTGCTAACATAGGTGGCGATATCAGCTTTCATATTGGGCCACCAATATAGCTTCTTTACGTCTTGATACATTTTCTCGGAACCTGGATGGATAGAATACTTCGATTTGTGGGACTCGTGATGATCACAGTCCGCAAATCGTCATAACAAGGTAACCAACTCCTACCATTGAGGCAAAGGGTTACATCCGTACGAGGTTCCAACTTTTCAATCAGCATACCTCCAACATCCTCATTCTTGATGTTCTCTGATTTCCGTGCTTCAGTCTGAGCATTCAAGATTTGCTTTGTAAAACCCGCATTTTTGAAATTTGAGTTTTTCATTTCAAAATATTAATTTTGAAATATAACCTATGGTATATGAAAAGAATTTGAAAATAAAAACCTTAAGTTATGGATTTTTGGAAATAATGGTATTTTGGTATAAAGTATTTAAATTAAAAAAAAAATTGTAAAACCCGCATTTTTGAAATTTGAGTTTTTCATTTCAAAATATTAATTTTGAAATATAACCTATGGTATATGA